>APFE030524114.1:11168-59430 GCA_000404065.3 Pinus taeda | reverse complement strand
GTACTAATAAATGTAATATCATTTGGTCAAATAAAAAAATTGTAACTTGCAATGTTTTATCCCCTTCATAATCCCTTTGTTGTCCCATGGTGTGTTTAAACATTTACACCATGAAGGACAAGAAATTTTATACCAGAAGCATCAAGAAACTACTCAAAGCATGAGGACAACACTTTTTGAAGGAGAGGGGCATGTTAGGCCCCTATACTACTAGTGTAGCCCCTTATTGTTATTAGTATAACCCCCTTATTATATTGTTGTACCCACATAGTCCCCATAGAAGCCCCCTATTGTTATTAATGTGCCCCATAGAAGCCCACTATTGTTATTATTGTGCCCTTACATTATTATTGTTATGCCGGCTCTAATTATATTATGACCCCTTAGACTCCTATATATAGAAAGGAGGTCTTGTCATTTGTATCATCGAAGAATTTTTCATTTGTGTAATGTAAAGGAGGTTGCCCCCTCGAAGAGTCTTATTTCTAAGGCATTAATTTATCTTTTCTATCTTTTTGTGAGTTGGTTCCATAACAGTTACCATAAATAATAAGTACATCGTGCCAAGAGTATATAACCTCTTCCATCATCTGAAAAGACGAATGATACTTTCCAATATTGATGTTACCTTTAGGTGGAAATTAAAGGATAAGGTACTTGTATGTCCCTAGTGAATGGAGTATTTAGATTTTAATTAACTATAAATTCTATTGTATTCATGGATAATACCCTTATCTATTGCAAGATGAGTAATAACATGATAAACAATTAAGTATGGTGGTACATTAGTTAAGAGAGAAGAAATTGTGTGGTAAGTTAATCAAGTGCATTTTCTAACAAAGAAAAGTAGCACTTTGGGCCACATTTTCTTGAAGGAGGGAAACACTGTTGTGAAAAAAGGTTAAGGAAATCAGTGAATGAATAGTACGAAAGAACATCTTTGAGGCCAAATATTGTATGGGGTCAGCTAGTTACTACAAGATATGCATTGAAAGGTTCCCCAAAAAGAAATCTATGTGCATAGATACATGTAATATATGCAAGGAAAGGCTTGGCATAGTTATTATATAAAATTGGTATGTTATTTGTTATGAATCAAGGAAGCCTAAATAGCTTGAAAGGAATTATGTGACCTATGACTTTGAGGTTGTAATTGTTATCCAAGCAGACTTTATCGCGTTTATATAACTACCATTTTTTTTTTTTTTTTGAGAATTAACCTTAATGGTTTGAAATGTTTGTTTAAGGAAAAAACTTTAAATGAAAAACAAGTTAGATGGCTAGAATTCTTAATAAAATATGAACTTAACATCCAAAATAAAGGGAAAATATAATGAAGTGGTTGATGAATTTATTAGAATCTTCTTTGACATGCTTACTATAATGATTATCATGTACAATTCAAGTTAAAAAGTAAAATTTTAGTGGTTATAAACACACAAATGTTATGTGTAAGATAAATATGGTTTACAATGGGATAATGAAAAATACAATTTTAATGATTATAGGATTGAATCCTCTTATAGAAGAACAATATTTATCTTTCTAACTAGGAGATGCATAATGTGTTGAATTTGTAACTATGGTCAATCTTCATAATATACGTTTGGTCACTTGATGTAATTCTATTTCACACTATACATGATATTTCTAAATGCTTGAGTCAAAGGAAAATATATTTTGAGTCAAAGTCACATTGTGACTTTTTGAAGATGAAGGTTTGAATTTTTGAAATGTAAATTTTGGCTGGAATAGAGGCAAGTCCGCTTCCCTCCAAGTCAATTCATCCCTCACCAAGAGATCCACCTTTAACATAGATAAATCACTATATAATGTTTTTCTACATCCTCCACTTGGGCATTCATATTCTCTCACACAAGACAATTTCTGGGAGAGCAAATGAATGACAAGGAGGACAAAAAGAAGGATGAAATTCAACTCTTTCTTCTATAGCTTGCACATGTGCATAGGTTTTCTCTTTTTCTCGTTTGTAAATTCTCTTGGAATTTTTTTCATAGAAAGCCAAGTTTCCAAAAGAGCCACAAAAGCTGCATAAAGCTAAATTTCTGAACAAGTCATAGAAGTTGCAGAAAGCATAGTTTTCGAACTGATGGAAAAGGATAAATTTTTGGGTAGATTAGTAAAGTGAATTGTTGGATCATATTGGGAGGCTTTACTTGGAGGGAAATACTAGGTTTGACTATAGGTCTAGTCTCTAGGTCTGTCTCTTATTGAATAAAATAATTTCTCTATTAAAAGGGTTGCTGGATTTTTCCCCTTGGTGGGTTTTCCTGGAGTAAATATTGTCTTCGCTTGTGCATGTTGATCTCTATTGTTCTTTATAAATGGATTTATGAAGTGTAATTATTGAATTATATATTGGAATAAAAGTAAAAGAATATCTACATAAAAGGAAATTATCATCATTTCCCAATATTATTCTAACCTTACTCGCACTAAGAAAATCAATATGGTATGATAGCTTCGGTGAAGGATTAAAGGAACTTGAGGTCACCTTTAAAAAGCCCTAAAGATATTTTATTTAAGTCCTTCTTGCATATTCGTTTCTATGGATTCTTCTATGAAATGTGAAAACATGCTAGAGGGAGCATCTAATTTGATATCTTGGAAAGTTAGAATAGATTAATATTCTTGCTAAGAACAAGGTTCTGGACATTATGAAAGGAAAGGTTTTCGAGACAGTGGATGATGTAGCAAAAGCAAAGTTCAAATATGATGACATCAATACTATCATAATTGTAGTGGGCTCCATTAGCGATCATTTGGTTCACTACATTGCAAAACTTGATACTTCAAAGAAGACGTATGACGCCGTAATGAATCTCTACACTATTAAGAATGTTGGTCAATCCATGAGTTTGAAGAATGAGCTATGAAATACATGGATGACTAATTACAACATTATGGCTTCTTACTTTGTGAGGATTTCTCATATATGAGATCAAATTCAATCTATTGGAGAATCTATTCCCAATCAAGAACTTGTAAATACAACACCCAATGGTCTTCCTAGATCATGTCATGCATTTGCAACAAGTATAAGTAGTTGGAAAGAAGAACTATGGACATACTATGGACATCTTGTTTCAAGAAGAGTCAAGGATAATGTGAAGAGATCATCAAGAAGAAGAAGCTCAAGCCCCTGTCGCTCAATTCAACAATAAGGGAAAGAAGAAGTTTGGTCATCAAAATTAGAATTCATGAAAATTATGTTTTCCTCCCAAAGGAAGAAGGATTTATCGAAGATGTAATGTTATGGATGTCGGAAACATGGAAATTTCTGGAGAGATTGTCCTAATAAGAGCAAAAAATGGAAAAAAAAATGCTTCCATAGCGAATGTTGAAGAGGAGAAACGAAAGAAGACCAAATGTGACAATGATTTATCTTGTTTCTCTTCTCAATCAAGTTCCATTATAGATGAATAATGATGGTTCATGCAAAGGATTTTATCTTGGGAAGAACATTAAGAAACCATTTTGAAATAGTTATAATTGATTCATGGAAACCTTGGATCTGATTCACTCTGATGTATGTGGACCTATGCTAGTAAAATATCTTGGTGGTTCATTGTACTGTGTGACACTTAATGATGACCTCTCCCATAATACATGGATATATATATTTAAGGCTAAATATGAAGTTTTTGAGAAGTTCCAATAATTCAAATTTGAAGTGGAGAACTTGACGGGAAGGAAGATCAAGATATTGTATTGAGATCTAACAATGGAGGAAAATAAACCTCGAAGCAGCTTGTTTCTTTCTACAAACAAGTTGGGATTAATATGGAACTCATTTTCCTATATAATCTACAACATAATGTTATAACAAAACAAACGTATAGGTCCATTGAAAATTATCAAGGCCATGATGCATGATTTTGACTTGTTGTTGTTCTTATGGGTTGAAGCATCTTGGAAATCTATGTACATTCAAAACAGAAGTCCTCAAAAAATTCTCGAAGGTATGACTCTTGAAGAAGTATTCTCTAAAAGGAAGCCAGAGGTTGGACACATGAGAATATTTCGTTTTCATGTAGATATTCATGTTCCTAAGGACAAGCTTGAGCCTTTAGGAAATAAAGGTATATGTCTTGGACATACTATGGACATCTTGTTTCAAGAAGAATCAAGGATAATGTGAAGAGATCATCAAGAAGAAGAAGCTGAAGCCCCTGTTGCTCAATTCAACAATAAGGGAAAGAAGAAGTTTGGTCATCAAAATTAGAATTCATGAAAATTATGTTTTCCTCCCGAAGGAAGAAGGATTTATTGAAGATGTAATGTTATGGATTTCGGGAACATGGAAATTTCTGGAGAGATTGTCCTAATAAGAGCAAAAAATGGAAAAAAAAAATCCTTCCATAGCGAATGTTGAAGAGGAGAAACGAAATAAGTCCAAATGTGACAATGATTTATCTTGTTTCTCTTCTCTAACAAGTTCCATTATAGATGAATAATGATGGTTCATGCAAAGGATTTTATCTTGGGAAGAACATTAAGAAACCATTTTGAAATAGTTATAATTGATTGATGGAAACCTTGGATCTGATTCACTCTGATGTATGTGGACCTATGCTAGTAAAATATCTTGGTGGTTCATTGTACTATGTGACACTTAATGATGACTTCTCCCATAATACATGGATATATATATTGAAGGCTAAAGATTAAGTTTTTGAGAAGTTCCAATAATTCAAATTTCAAGTGGAGAACTTGATGGGAAGGAAGATCAAGATATTGAGATCTAATAATGGAGGAAAATAAACCTCAAAGCAGCTTGTTTCTTTCTACAAACAAGTTGGGATTAATATGGAACTCATTTTCCTATATAATCTACAACATAATGTTATAACAAAACAAAAGTATAGGTCCATTGAAAATTATCAAGGACATGATGCATGATTTTGACTTTTTGTTGTTCTTATGGGTTGAAGCATCTTGGAAATCTATGTACATTCAAAATAGAAGTGCTCAAAAAATTCTCGAAGGTATGACTTTTGAAGAAGTATTCTCGAAAACGAAGCCACAGGTTGGACACATGAGAATATTTCTTTGTCATGTAGATATTCATGTTCCTTAGGACAAGCTTGAGCCTTTAGGAAAGAAAGGTATATTTCTTGGCTAGAATGAATCATTGAAGGTCTACAGAATATAGATTCCATAGCAGCAAAGGATCATGGTCAGCCAATATGTCACCTTTGTTGAGAAAGTGTCATATTGGAAGTCTAAGGAAGACTCCATATATTCCTTGGATGAAGTGAATCTAAAGGTAACAAGGGAGGAACATTTGAATTCTATAGAATGCACAAAAAGGCCAAAAAGGCCTCAAGATCCAACAAAATCATTCATATTTCTACAGATCTAAAAGATACCATCATGGCTTAGATATACCTTAAAAGAGGTAGAAGGAAATGTAGGTCCCGATGGAACATCTAGAGAGGAGAAGAAACCTAAGAGTTTCTCTAGCTATGAACTCTCATGAAAAACTCATTGATGAAGAACATTCCACATATGAATAAGTAGATAAGAAGTAGATGTGGGAGGAAGAAATGAATGAGGAATACCAATAAATCATGAAGAATGATGTCTGGGAGATTGTGCCAAGGCCTAACAGGAAGATAATATTGAATTCCAAATGGATATACAAGATCAAAGATGTTGTATATGGTAGTATTGAAAGAAAAAGGCATAGTTCATAGCTAGAGGGTTCTCCAAGAAAGAAGGGAAAGACTATAATGAGACATTTGTTCCAGTTTCCAAGTACACCTTCATTAGATCCATAATTTAACTTGTTACTTCATTGGGATGGAATTTCCATGAGATGGATGTGAAGATTTCCTTTCCAAATGACATGATTGAGGAAGAGGTGTACATAGAGAAACGTCTATTCTTTGACGTTCATGGAAAGGAGTCTCATGTTTGCATGTTGAAAAAGGCTTTGTATGGATTCAAGGAAGCTCCTAAGAGCTTGCTACACATTGGTAGCTATTTGAAGAGAATGGGATTTACCAAGAGCGATGTTGATCCAAACCTTTACCTTAAGGTTGTAAAGAATGCACCTGTGATTTTATTATTATATGTCAATGACTTGTTTCTCATAAATGCTAAGACTCACAACGTTCATTGCAAGAAGAAGTTAGCTTTTGAGTTTGATATGAATGTTCTTGGGTTCATGCACTATTGCTTTGGACTAGAAGTATGGAAGAAACCTTGTGAAGTCTTCCTTGGTCAAGGAAAGTATGTGTTATAGATCCTTCAATGTTTTGGTATGATGGATTTCAAAGCCATGAGGGCTCCCATGGTGACCAACTTGAAGAAGTTAATGGGTTGTGAATCTTGATTGGTAGATCCATCTATATACTAGTGGTTGATTGGTTTGTTGATGTATTTGGTTAACAACGGGTTAGGCATATGCTTTGCTATGACCACTTTGAGATAGTTGTAGGTTGAATTGAGACATGAGCATTGGATTGTAGCAAAGCACATTTTGAGATATGTGTGTTGTACAGTGAATTATGGCTTTATATATGATGAAAACAATGATGTACAACTTTAGGGATATACAAATGTTTATTGGGTAGGAAGTGTTGAGGGTAGGAAGTGTTAGCTTTGCTATGCAAACGGATTAAAAAATTGATTCAAAGAAGCTCTCAAAGGCTGCAAATATGCTTATAACCACGCCCAAAATCCATGTTTACTGTTCAAATCATCAAAGCATGACAAAAGCCACCCACCGATCAAAGAGGTTATAAGAGGGAGGCCCTTTGGAGGGCAGAATTACACTATCGAAAGGTGAAAATACCCAAAAAACCACATAAAAAACCAATATTGCAGGCCTATGAATCTGCATCAATCTTAGCCGTTGGATCTGGCCGATCAACGATCCAGATCGCATCGGCATATTGCTGATCGGGAGATGGAAGTGGTGGCGGCAGCTATGTGGTATCGCCGATATCACATCGGCGTATCGCTATCGGCACTATCAATGGAGCATGGGCCTTTTATGTTTACGATCGCCGATGGGCCGGACCCGATAGAGCTACGAATTCCTGTTGATGAGGTGCTCGGGTCCGCGGCAATATCACTATCGGAATTTTCTAAGGGGCGGGGCCTTTGCATATGACATGCCTCCGATCTGATGGGCCGGACCCGATGACTTGATGAATGGTTTTCTACCAAGGTTTCAAGCCCGCACTGAGCCACTTTCATTGATTTTGGGCGCATTTTCTTTATTAAAGGAAATCTAAAGAAATACACAGGGAGCCTTGGCGAATGCCTATAGCGATGAAATTTGGCCCGTTGGATCGGCCCGCACCGAATCCAATGGCCAGGACTTAAATTCATGAACAGTGGTCCGCCAAAGCCCCAGTTTTATCAAAATTTTATGTTTTAAAGGCATTTGCACATATTTCAAAGAAAAGGCAGTTTTTAGTGTTTTGCATGCAGCACTCCCGCCCGCCACAGCCACAAGGAAATAGAGGATCGGCCAGAGCAACATGCGACAACAACGTGAAAGGGCAGACCCGACGAAAGAGTTGGTCACGGTTATGGATCTCTGAGGTCCGAAAAGGACAGCGATGGGCGAAATTTGGAAATATTGCAGCGTTTCCCTGTTTATAACCCGAACAGACACAGTAATAGAGAAACACTCGTAGCCGTCGTCTAAAAGGGACCGGTTCATGGATTTCACAGGATCAATAACCACTTCATTACGGGTTCAGGCGGCAAGCCATCCTTAGAGGAGTCTCGTAGTCATGATGCAAACCAGAAAAGGGATTCGGCGGAGAGACAGCGGCCGGCAAACAGAGCCCGGAAAGGGAAGGAGAGGGGCCACTGCACGCCTCAACCCAAATCAAACGAAATCATGAAGCATTAACGGTCCTGCCAGCACAACAATCATCCTAACAAACCTCATGGGGCATCTTTGGCACGAGGGAGCTCCCAAGTATCACAGCAGGTCGTTCAAAACATCTGAGTATGGTTATTCCTCTGTCAGAAGAGGAAAAACCCCGAGCCATACCTGCCTATTGAGGGAATCAAACGGTTATGAAACAGGTCAGACAAGTCCAAGACTCCGAGCTTAGGAGCATTGTAAGGGGCCTATAAAGGGCAGAAAACGAAATGTAACAAGGGTTCAACTTTTGGAGATTATTCCTCCTCTGTTCGTTCAAGCTTCTCATCTGCAGTCTTTAGTAATACAAGCTTCTTTTGCTGTTACATGTTCAATGTCCATTTCTCTTCTGTTCTATGCTTGCACTTGAACGATTTGTTTAGGTTTTCTAAGTGTTTATGGCCAGATAACTGTCATCTTATCTCTGCTTTGACATATTGAATTTGCAAGCTTCTTTGCTGTCCATCACTGGCCATTTATATGTGTGATTATATGTGCATCTGCCAGTATAGTCAGTAAGTTCATTTGCTGCTTGTAACTAGCCATTCATGTTGGTCTATGTATGTAATACGCTGGCATAATCAGTGTTCTCCATCTATCCATTAAATCTACAAACTATTGAGCATTAGCGGTATAAAGCCTTGTGTTGTTGGGAGTGTTCATGCATGTCTTGAGCGTGAATAGAGGAAATGGTTATCCGACTTGATCCAAACCATCTTTCATTCCAATATTTCAGAGAACAATATTGAAAATTTTATGTTACCAGGCATCTCTGATTTACAACCTCAGAGAGTTTCTTGGAGTGCTAACATAATTGGTGCCATTGCCGGGGAACTGGAAACTAAAGCTCAGCTTCCCTGGGAAACGACACAGACCCAGCTTTGATGATAGACAAAGTCTGGGCACGTTTCTGGTTGTAATCATCTATCTGGCGACTCTACTGGAGGTCGAACCTCCTGGCGACTCCACTTCATAATTCTGGCTCAGTTTGTGAGGCATACTCGGAGAAATCCTCAGAAATCACAAGCCGACCCAGCACCTGACCCGGGAAAGACCATCAAGAAGAAGAAAGTATTGCCGAAAGGAGCGTCGGGTTCAGGTAAACCTAAACAATACTCTATATCTCTTCAGCAAGATCCTCCAATAGAACAAATACAGGTTGAGAGTACAGATTCAAATACTAGCAAGGAAGAAACGCCCCCAGAAATTCATAAAGTTCCTTGTTCTTTAGCTTCTCCTTTTGTTGTTGGCCTAACGAGAACCCCACCTCCTATTCCCCATACTCCTTTGGTCTTACCAATCACTCCTTCGCCTTCCGTCTTTCAAACTCCTGGTACCCTTTTAGCCACCACAGTTATGGCAGGTCCGCAAGCACCCACCAAAATGGAAAGAATCATAGCCGCTAGGTATGGGCCTCTGATACTGCCCACTCCTTTGAATGCTATGCCCACTGGAGAATACCAGAAGTATATGCCTAAGTTCACTGGGACCGAAGGTGTCATAGCTGAAGAACACCTCGAGTCATTTTATAGCTATGCCGATAATCTGGATATTAGTGAAGATGATGTGTGGATGAGAGTCTTTGTCCAAAGTCTGGATGGGGAGGCTAGGAAGTGGTTTAGAGAACAAGCCCCAAGATCTATAGCGGATATCGAAGCTTTAGATGATGCCTTCCTAAAACATTGGGGAGATAAAAAGGACCTGCTATACTATCATACGGAGTTTGGAAACCTGAAGAGGGAAAATGGGGAATCCTTGTCCAATTTTAATAAGAGATTCAACCGCATGTATAGTAAGATACCAGCCGAGGTAAAGCCTACCCCCACCTCTACCAAGCTTGCCTATGCCAGTGCTTTTGACTCTGATTTCTGTTTACTGTTAAGAGAAAGAAGATGTGCTACTCTAGCTGATATGCAGGATGCGGCACTAGAGGTCGAGTCTAACATTATGGCCGCAGAAAAGCTCAAAAGTCACACTGATAAGAGGAGGTAGAGAGGCGAGGCTCCTTCTGCCTTTGCTTCATCCTCGGATACTAAACTTGATAAAATGACTAAAATGATCGAGTCATTGTCTGCTAAAATTTCTAAGCTGGAAATTGACCAGAACTCTGGGAAGACAAGGCTCCCAGGCACATTTGCACCAAGAAATCTGAATCCATTTCGAAGAACCAGCGAATAATTGCAAATCATTCAGAGGGGCAAAGAAACTAATGAAGACCAAAAAGTTAAGGCTCCTTTCCAAAATGTGGTCATGGAGGAGGATCAGGGTGAAGATGAGGATGAAATTCTCTGTATGGAAGATAAAGGCAGCGATGCCTTTTTGACGTTGGCTGCATACGAAGAGTTTTTGCTGTAGGAGCAAGACAGTCAAAGGTGGGACAGAGAGGCTGTTCTACAAACTGGGGAGCAGCAAAGATATAATCTAAGGTCAAATGCAAATAATATCAAGGAGAGTCCTGCCCGAAAAGATGCTGTCCAAACAGAGGCCCAGAATAGCAAACAAAGAAGACCAGCAGCTGATTTAGTCACCTTCAAAGCACCAGTTCAAGAAGTAAAAGGTTCCGACAAGCTACCTCTCTCTTTCAGCTTCGAATCAGAAGTTTAGAAGTTAAAAATAACTATGCCTCTGACAGAACCGATGAAGAGTGAAATGTTTAGAATGCCTATCCTTGAGGCTCTCGAGCTGAAAGGTACACGAGCCTCCTCTGACTTTGTCAATTTGCAAGATGATAGGCCTGCAGTTGTGCTAAGCCCAATGAATGAACCTTCCAATGATAATTCCCCATCTTTTTATGTCTCCTTGACCATTCATGACAAAATCCTCCACAACTGCCTCCTAGATACAGGTGCCAGTCACAATCTGATGCCTAAAACTGTCATGGAAGAGTTAGGCCTTGACATCACCAGACCATATCATGACCTATTCTCATTCGACTGAAGGAAGGTAAAGTGTCTGGGATTGATTAAAGATTTAGCCATTTCCCTAACTCATCTGCCTATGAAGAGCATAATGATGGATATTGTGGTAGCAGATGTCCCTCCTAAATTCGACATGCTATTGTCCAGAGGATGGATTAAGAGACTAGGTGGGACATTGCAGAATGATTTATCTTATGCAACTGTTCCAGTGTTCAGGGGAGAGGACAGGAGGTTATATAGAGAAGCACAACTGGCATATATCATTAGTGATGAGAAGAATCCTGCAAACCATCCCATATATGCAGTAGACACTGATTTTGGAGCTTGCATTCTCCAAATAGAAGAATCTCGAAAGGCCGCATTGCAGATCAGGAAACCAATGGCTCAGGCCAAGCATAATACAGAAAGTCAGATTTGGGAGATGTTCTTTGATGGAGCATGTACCAAAGAGACTGCAGGAGTGGGGGTGGTGCTGGTGTCTCCACAACAAGAAACAGTTCAATTGTCCCTGAAGCTGGTTTTTCAGGTGACGAACAACATAGCAGAATATGAAGCACTGCTATTGGGCCTTCATGCCGCCAAAGACAGAAGAATAAAAAAACTGAAGGTACTTGGAGATGCTGATCTGATAATTCAGCAAGTAAACAAAACATTCCAAGCAAAGCATCCAAGGCTCAAAGCATACAGAGACGAGGTATGGAGAACCAAAGAGTCCTTTGAATTTTTCTGCATTTCATATATTCCTAGAGCCCAAAACCAACTTGCCGACTCCCTTGCCATCTCAGCTAGTTGTTTTATACCTCCATCACCTCCCAAACTAGTTTATGAGGTGCAAATGAACCCTCCGTGCCTGATAATGTCCACCATTGGAAGGTTTTTGATGATGATGATGAGTTAAATAGGTTTCTTCAAGTCATTGATGAGTTTTCTGAAATACAAATTGACCAAAATAATGATGCGTTGGTAGAAGATCCCAAGTCCAAGCTTAGAAATAAGATTGGAAAGAATAGCATAGTCCAGCTCCCTAGCAACCACATTCCTAAGGGTCTAATTCCCCTTGAGAGATTGTTTGATCACAATGATGTGCCTTACAAAGCTGTCCAAAAAGAAGATCAATCTGCAGTTTGCAAGCGTGATATAGGAGGTCCAGGTCGGCCCAAATTCATAAATCTCTCCACTAATCTATCTGCTGACCAGAGTGCTGAATACTGCAAATTAATGAGGCAATTTTCTGATGTGTTCGCTTGGGAGTACAAAGATCTGAAGACATATGATGAGAGTGTAATCCAGCATAAAATTCCGCTTGAGAAAGACACTATTCCTTTCAAACAGAAGCTGAGACCAATGAATCCTATGCTCCTTCCTCTGGTTGAGAAAGAAATTAAAAAGTTGCTGGATGCTAAGATCATAGTGCCTCTCAGATATTCTAAATGGGTGGCCAATCTGGTTGTTGTGAGGAAGAAGAGTGGAGAAATCAGACTATGTGTTGATTTCAGGAATCTAAATAAATGTTCCAAAAAGGATAATTATCCTCTACCTAAAATGGAACATTTGTTGCAGCAAGTCTCAGGTGCCAAAGTGATGTCTTTTATAGATGGATTTTCAGGTTACGATTAGGTTGCTGTGCATCCGGATGATCAGGAGAAGACTGCATTCACCACTCCTTGGGGCACCTTTATGTATTCCAAGATGCCTTTTGGGTTGATGAATGCTGGAGCCACCTTTCAGAGAGCGATGGATGTAGCATTTGTAGGAGAAAAGGATAAATTTGTCCTTATCTACCTGGATGATATAATAGTTTAATCCAGCAGCCATCAAGACCACGTGCAACATTTGAAGAAAGTATTTCTGAAGTGCAGAAGGTTTGGGATTTCAGTAAATCCTAAGAAGTCACAGTTTGCGTTAGAAGAAGGTAAGTTGTTGGGACATATTGTTTCTACTGCGGGGGTCCGAATTGACCCAGAGAGAGTAAAAGCGATACAGACCTTGTCCGTCCCAAGATCGAAGAAGGACATCCAGTCTTTTCTAGGCAAGATTAATTTCGTAAGGAGGTTTATCCCAAATTTTGCAGAACTTGTGAAGCATATTACCTCTATGTTGAAGAAGGGGTCAGAGATCAAGTGGAATGATGTAGCGAGAAGGTCATTTGAGTCCATTAAAAAGGCAATTATGGAGGCCCCCACTCTAATCAGTCCAGATTATAGTAAGGAGTTCCGCATATTTTCTTTTGCCTCTGACGACACCCTTGCAGCAGTCTTATTGCAAGCAGATGAACAAAGCTCAGAACATTCGGTGGCATTTTTCAGTAAAACCTTAAGGGATGTTGAGCTGAGGTATGATATTATTGAGAAACAAGCATACGCTCTTATCAAATCTCTGAAAGCTTTCAGAGTATACATCTTGAATTCCAAAATAGTTGCATATGTGCCTTTTGCTGCTATAAAGGATGTCTTAACACAACCTGATGTTGATGGAAAAAGAGCGAAATGGATTGCAAAAATGATAGAATTCAACATAGAGCTGAAGCCCACCAAGCTGGTAAGAGGTCAGGGGCTTGCTAAACTGTTGGCTGAAGAAAATTGCAGGTCTTTGGACATCGGTTTCTTGTTCAATGTAGAAGAAAATGGTCTAATGGAAGAGCATGAAACAGTTGAATCACAGAGAGGACAATCAGTGGCCGAGAACTTAACTTCATGTAGCTGGTATGCTGCGATAATCAATTTCCTCTTAAAGCTAGAAGTTCCTTCAAAATCTTCTCAAAGTCAAGCAAGAACGTTAAAGCTCAAGGCAATGAAATATTGCATCAATGATAGCTTGCTTTATTGGAGGGATCCATCTGGGGTACTTTTAAGATGCCTGGATAAAGAATAGTCAATAAAAGCTATGCAGCAGTTCCATAACAGCATATGTGGAGGACATCATTATTGGAGAACTACAGCCCAAAAGATTCTCAGAGCTGGGTACTATTGGCCCTCTTTATTTTCTGATGCATTTGCTTTTGTTAAATCTTGTGACAAGTGCCAAAGATTTGAAGGAAAGCAACAGTTAAAATCCCTGCCCCTAAAGCCAATAATTGCAAAAGGACCTTTTCAGCAGTGGGGCTTGGATTTCATTGGCGAAATCAACCCACACTCCAGTGGCCAGCACAGGTGGATATTGGTTGCCACTGATTATTGTATAAAATGGATTGAAGCAATCCCAACAAGGAAGGCTGATCATAATGTGGTAATGAAATTTTTATCAGAAAACATTTTCAGCAGATTTGGTTGCCCACATAAGCTTATAACAGACAATGCAGCAGCCTTCAAGGCAAAAGAGTTGGTAGAAATGTGTGATTCAATGGGCATTAAGCTTGTTCATTCCACCTCCTATTACCCCCAAGGGAATGGTCTAGCAGAATCCTCTAACAAAAGTTTGATCAGGATTATTAAGAAGCTGTTAGAAAATAATAAGAAGAATTGGGATGCCAAGCTCAAATATGCACTATGGGCAGACAGAGTGACCATCAGAAAATCTACAGGCTGCTCTCCTTTCAAGCTGGTATATGGTACTGACGCTATTTTTCCGATTCAACTTACTCTTCCTGTGGCAAAGTTGCTCTAAACAGCGCAGAACGAAGAAGATGCTATTGCCAATAGAATCACTGATTTAATAGAATTATATCAGATTAGAGAGAAGCTGATTGAAAAAGCTACATCACATCAGCAAAAGATCAAAGAAGTCTTTGACAAGAAGGCAAAGAGAGATGATTTGCAGGTTGGGGATTTGGTTATGAAATGGGATGCATTTAAAGAAAAAAGGGGCAATCATGGGAAATTTGATGCTCTCTGGACAGGCCCTTTTATCGTTTCACAAATTCAAGGGAACAATACCTTCATACTAGAAAGTATGGAAGGGGAACCAGTTTTTGATGGCCCAATTAATGGGCGGTTTTTGAAAAACTATGTGATTTAAGGTCCTTAGGCCTTAAAAACTGTAAATATTTTATTTTTTCAGTTTTAGCATAAGAAAAATAGACTCCATGCCCAATGGAACACTAGGAAATTTTGGCTAATTTGTTTTCTACAGGAAAGGCATTAATCTGCAGTTCTTGAGACCTCACAGGGAGGGTTTCATCCCCAGAAGGAGCCAGTGTTAGCTTTGCTATGCAAACGGATTAAAAAATTGATTCAAAGAAGCTCTCAAAGGCTGCAAATATGCTTATAACCACGCCAAAAATCCATGTTTGCTGTTCAAATCATCAAAGCATGACAAAAGCCGCCCACCGATCAAAGAGGTTACAAGAGGGAGGCCCTTTGGAGGGCAGAATTACACTATCAGAAGGTGAAAATACCCAAAAAACCACATAAAAAACCAATATTGCAGGCTTATGAATCCGCATCAATCTCAGCCGTTGGATCTGGCCGATCAACGATCCAGATCGCATCAGCATATTGCTGATCGGGAAATGGCAGTGGTGGCGGCAGCTATGTGGTATCGCCGATGAGAGATCGCCGATATTGCATCGGCGTATTGCTATCGCCACTATCAATGGAGCATGGGCCTTTTATGTTTACGATCGTCGATGGGCCGGACCTGATAGAGCTACGAATTCCTGTTGATAAGGTGTTCGGGTCCGCGACAATATCACTATCGGAATTTTCTAAGGGGCGGGGCCTTTGCATATGACATGCCTCCGATCTGATGGGCCGGACCCGATGACTTGATGAATGGTTTTCTACCAAGGTTTCAAGCCTGCGCTGAGCCACTTTCATTGATTTTGGGCGCATTTTCTTTATTAAAGGAAATCTAAAGAAATACACAGGGAGCCTTGGCAAATGCCTATAGCGATGAAATTTGGGCCGTTGGATCGGCCCGCACCGGATCCAACAGCCAGGACTTAAATTCATGAACAGTGGTCCGCCAAAGCCCCAGTTTTATCAAAATTTTATGTTTTAAAGGCATTTGCGCATATTTCAAAGAAAAGGCAGTTTTTAGTGTTTTGCATGCAGCACTCCCGCCCACCACAGCCACAAGGAAATAGAGGATCGGCCAGAGCAACATACGACAACAACGTGAAAGGGCGGACCCGACGAAAGAGTTGGTCATGGTTATGGATCTCTGAGGTCCGAAAAGGACAGCGATGGGCGGAATTTGGAAATATTGTAGCGTTTCCCTGTTTATAACCCGAACAGACACAGTAACAGAGAAACACTCGCAGCTGTCGTCTGAAAGGGACCGGTGCATGGATTTCACAGGATCAATAACCACTTCATTACGGGTTCAGGCGGCAAGCCATCCTTAGAGGAGTCTCGTAGTCATGATGCAAACCAGAAAAGGGATTCGGCGGAGAGACAGCGGCCGGCAAACAGAGCCCGGAAAGGGAAGGAGAGGGGCCACTGCACGCCTCAACCCAGATCAAACGAAATCATGAAGCATTAACGGTCCTGCCAGCACAACGATCATCCTAACAAACCTCATGGGGCATCTTTGGCACAAGGGAGCTGCCAAGTATCACAGCAGGTCGTTCAAAACATCTGAGTATGGTTATTCCTCTGTTAGAAGAGGAAAAACCCCGAGCCATACCTGCCTATTGAGGGAATCAAACAGTTATGAAATAGGTCAAAGAAGTCCAAGACTCCGAGCTTTCTAGAGAGCTCAGGAGCATTGTAAGGGGCCTATAAAGGGCAGAAAACAAAATGTAACAAGGGTTCAACTTTTGGAGATTATTCCTCCTCTGTTCCTTCAAGCTTCTCATCTACAGTCTTTAGTAATACAAGCTTCTTTTGCTGTTACATGTTCAATGTCCATTTCTCTTCTGTTCTATGCTTGCACTTGAACGATTTGTTTAGGTTTTCTAAGTGTTTAAGGCCAAATAACTGTCATCTTATCTCTGCTTTGACATATTGAATTTGCAAGCTTCTTTGCTGTGCATGGCTGGCCATTTATATGTGTGATTATATGTGCATCTGCCAGTATAGTCAGTAAGTTCATTTGCTGCCTGTAACTAGCCATTCATGTTGGTCTATGTATGTAATACGCTGGCATAATTAGTGTTCTCCATCTATCCATTAAATCTACAAACTATTGAGCATTAGCGGTATAAAGCCTTGTGTTGTTGGGAGTGTTCATGCATGTCTTGAGCGTGAATAGAGGAAATGGTTATCCGACTTGATCCAAACCATCTTTCATTCCAATAGTTCAGAGAACAATATTGAAAATTTTATGTTACCAGGCATCTCTGATTTACAACCTCAGAGAGTTTCTTGGAGTGCTAACAGGAAGAGTACCTAAGGAGATGCTTCAGTTTGGGATCCACTGTGATGTCATGGATGAGAAGGAAGAAAAGGTAAATTGCAATCAACATTGTTAAAGATGAGTACATCACAACCAATGAGGCTTGTATTTATGTAGTATGGCTATAGAAGTTGTTTGCAGGATTGTTTGGCTAAGAGTTGGAACCGATAGTTATACACTATGATAATAAAATTTGTGCGAAGCTTTGATAAGATTTCACAAGATATCGTGTTCCATAATAGGTCAAAGCATATTGAGATAAAGTAAAATTGCATTCATGACATGGCGCATAGTAGATAAATAAGGCTTGAGTACATCACCACTAATGAGTAGGAAGTTGATTTTTTGATGAAGTTGTTTCCTAAGTACAAGTTCATGTACTTTAGAGAGAAGTGGGGGTTCATGGAGATTACCCCTGTTGTTGAGAAGGGGTGTTGATATATCTGTAGTTCACATATGGATATTATCCCAGTAGGGAGAATGGTTCCAAGATTTCCAAAGTGATCAAGAAGATGGGTTGAGTGGGTGCCTCTTGAAGGAGGACCCTCATCACACACCAGAAATGGGGGAGTGAGGTCCTAGACCCTGATCACACACCAAGAATGGTGGAGTGAGGTTCTTTAGCATCTGCACCTTGATCCCACACTAGGCAGGGAGGAATGAGGTCTTGGACCCTAATAAAACACTAGAAATGGTGGAGTGAGGTACCTTAGCACTTTAAACCCGATCACACTAAGGGTGGAGTGACGCCCTACACCCTGATCACACATGACATAGAGTGGAGTGAGGTCCTTTCGAAATCTAGACCTGATCACCAACCAGGAATGGGTTAAGTGAGTTATTGGCCTAGAATTCTCATTAGGAAGGGAAAGTGATTGCTTGCTAGTTGAGGGTCTTAACATTTTTCACCCAAGAAGGGACCATGGGACTAGAGGACCAAATCACTTTGGAAAAGTGATTCCTAATATGTTGGTGACATTGCCATGGGTTTTCTTCCACCTTAGATATGGCTTCTAGAAGATGTTGATAATAAATAATGATGTTGGTGATGATGGATAACCTATCTCTTTAGAGAAATTTTTCAACTTAGAACACCTATCAAAATGATTTTGAATAGCTTCCTCATTAAGAGGGAGTGTTGAATTTGTAACTATGGTCAATCTTCATAATGTACATTTGGTTTCTTTATGTAATTATTGTTAAAAAATGTAACTAGGTTTGATCTTCATAATTATCATTATACTTATATCATTATGTATTTGATGGAAAAGAAAAAGAAGAAAAATATTTTTTTTTCAAGCCTTGGTTTCATGCGCAAGTCAAATTTTTATTTAGATCAAGCACGTTTTTCATGCCCCTGGGTATTATTGATTCAAAATACTATTTTCCATTATTCAACCTATTGTAGTTAAGGTAAGTCCCATTTGGACTTTTCAAAGAAATAAGGAAAGGAGATTATTTGAGTTAAAATTGTTAATTTTGTCCCCACAAGACCAAGTTGGCCCTGCCACGACAAGTTGACCCTAGAAGAGACCCATTCAACCTTCTGGATGCATATAAATATAGTGAAATTTGTCCTCATTTTGATAATCATAATAAAGTTTGGATTTTGTGCCAATAAGAGAGAGAAAAACAGTGACGAATTCTACAAAATGAGAAAAAGTCATAAGAGAGAAAGTGACGGTCAAAGGAGGAAGAATGTTTCCACACATGAAAATATTTTTCGCTAGTTTCTGTCACACATGCAATATTTCAGGCTATTTGTAGGGGCCAAATTTTTTAGAAGTTAGTGTAGGTCTAAAAATTAGAATTTGACCAAGGTCTGAATTGGTTTGACTATCGTTCACTTGGTTGCATTTGACTTGGTTGAAGAAGGATTGAATTAGCATGTACTTCGTTCTTGTGGGAGGTCTTGGTCTTGGATTTCTCACATTAATCTAATTTTATAAGAAGAGAATATTTATTTGGGTTTTCGCCCTTGTAGGGTTTTTCCCTCGCTTGGAGCCTATATCTTATGTTCATTATCTTCTTGTGATCTTCATGTTCATATTTTGGTAATTGTTTGACGAAAGAGAACATAATAAAAGTAATAAGAAGCTAACATACATTCACAAGCAATTATCAAGATAGAAAAATTACCCCTAATTGGTTTCCCTAGTGATTTCTCAACAAGGTATTGGAGTTAAGATTAGGAAAAGGCAACTTGAAGATCACTCTTGTTGACATAAGTTGAAGGCATTGACATCATTTAATTTGGAGGAATTCATTTGTAAAGGACATAAGGAAAGGGAATAAGGAGGAAAACTCAAAGGAATACTACTACATTAGTTATTCATCTCTCTCTCTTTCAATGAAGGTTCTTGGTTACTCATCATCATGTTGAATAACATCATCATCTTATCAATCTCTCTCTCTTGGAAGATATTTGATCATAACTCTTTTGGAAGACATATTTGTATAAGTCATCACATAAGAAGAATCAGGTATCTTGGAAATATCATCTACATTGTTGGAAGCATTAGCATGCACCTTTGAAGAAATTTGAAGACACTATTGCACCAATAATCCTATGAGTCATTATTCAAGGACATCTTTGAAGAACTCTTGGGATCATCAAAATTTGTGGGAGCATGAAGGAAACATCAGCATAAAGATAGTCAATATTTTGATAGGTAAGTACTATATTATTCTTTATGTATCAATCTTCAAATCAAATGACTTCATTTTGTGAGGAAGGAAAAAAAATCGATGAGTCATCAAACTTTCAAGGATGAAAGAAGAGAATTTCTATTTTTATTATAGAAAATGAAGTCATAGATCACATTCTAGGTGTAAAAGCCTCCTCCCACATCTACCCAAGTAACCGTCCAACCAAGGTAAAAATGTGACGATAAATTACTATGATATGATTTGACTTCCTATGTTTTAGTCAGGTAAGTGGAACCGATGGACACACACCATACAAAACTTCCACATGAGCAACAAAAGTCCTAGGTCCCATTCCAATCACTCAAGTAAGAAACCCCAAGGTCCCACTGCATTTTTAGACCATTAAAGCCTCGAACTCTCCCTTTATAAGGAAAATCATGCATCAGGAGGCTCTATTTGCAACCACAACATGGGTATGCATGCATCTGGAGAATTTTCTGATCAGTGTTGTGCCCACGTCTCTGGGATTTTAGCCACCTTTTTAGGCCCAAAGCTCGGGTCAGTACCCATAACTAAATGATACTTTTAGAACTGAAGGATAACAAAACAACAACGATAAAAATGCAATTACTTGAATAAGGACTTCATTGGACCTCTATTAGCCACGACAAGTATTTTTCCAAACATGTCACAAATATGTAATCTATAGTTTTAAACAATAGATATGATCATATGGGTCTCGTACTCATATGAGAATCACTAAAAGGCATTGATGCCTCAACACATTAGTTGTCATTTCTTCCATTAGGCCATAGATATATTGTTCATTCATTTACAAGTAAAGACATGATGAGAGCCATACATAGCCACTGCCATAATACATGCTCATAAATAATATAATAACAACATGAATACAAAGGAAACAATAATCATAATTCCACATATAAACCAGTATAATACTCATGAAATAACAAGGAAAAATAACCTCATATTAATGATGAAAATATTAACCAGTTGTGGGACTTCCATGAACCACCGACCATTGACATGGATAAGTGAAATCTCTCTCCAACTAGTCACCCCTATGCTATATTCCAAGCATAAATGCGAGATCTGATAAAACACATCAATCAAACCATCCAAGGCTGCCAAAGTCCAAACCACCTCAAACCATCACATAATGATTCCACCTCATGTTCGGACATCACAAAACCATTGGTAAATTGGTTTATGCCCAAGCCTTCCATGGCTCTAGAGCCTATTTTCCAACCAAGGCTTATAGAACTATTAACTCAACCCATACAGGGCTCTAGAGTGTTTGTCAAACCAAGGCTCTAGGACTAGTACCTCAACCCACAAATGGCTCTTGATCATTTGTCCAACGAAGCCTCCAGGACTAGTAACTCCACCCAACTTATGACAGGGCTCTAGAGTGTTTGTCCATCCAAGGCTCCATGAACTAGTAACTCAAGCCAAGCTAAAGTAAACATGAGAACCAACCACAAAAAGAATTAAATGAACTGACAACACCATAGCTTTCAAGGAAATGACAAGGCTAGGAAATCCATTATCAATCTAGTGAATCCTCCATGCTAATGAGAAATGATGACAAATAAACCATATGAAAATGCCATGCATGTCAAAAATAGTTAGGAAAACTTATATGCATCTTGGCACCTGCAAGAAAAACCCGCTATAGTTGTTGATCCTGATGTCCTATTCTTCTTTTCCGATCTTTCTTTTCCTTCATGCTCCAAAACTCAAAGTATGCCACACTCTTCAAGAGTGATCCAAGAAAAATCGAGGTGTCCAAGAGTATTAGAGAGAGAGTATAGAGAGAGAGATCCAATATTGAACTGATAAAAGTTTGTGAAGTGATCCTCAGAACCCTTTTTAGTAATGAGGTCTCTATTTCATTAATTTTCCATTATTTTCCTTAAATTTTCTCCTTTCATGCAACCTGTGTGTTACGGATCCATTTGGGCACATCAATCCCAACTTACAGATCATTACTATTAGGGCCCATAAAACGCCAATTCAGTTGTTACATTCCCTAAATGAAGTCAACCATTAGAATGCCTCCTTCCCAAGTGATTCGATTAATGAAATCATCGAAAAACTACCTCCAAGAAGATCAATGTAGGTAGGTATTTATCAGGGTGCATTGCAGTGCAGTCCAGTACAGTGCCAAGGTGCATTGCGATGCACTTGAGCACTCTTTGGCCCATGCTGGGTGAATTTGAGAAAAATTTCATTGGGTTTTCGGAATATTCTTATCCATTGGATGCATCTAGAAGCTTCCCAAGTTTGTTTACTCCTTTGGGCTTGAAATTGGATGAGGAAGGGAGTTAAGGAACATTAATTCCTTATCCCTTCCTCCATGGAACTAAATCCTATGTTTGGTAGGGCATTCATTATCACCATTTATGGCATAACTTCCTTCATTCAACTATAAAAAGACCACTCATCTAAGTGATCAGGGGCTGGAAATCATTGAATTATAGGGAGATGTTGTTAGTATGAGACTTGAGTTGGATTCAAGTATTGTAATGATGTCAAAATGTCTTGCTTGTTATGAGGAGAGGATGGGATTGAACTGGAGGAGTGAAACCGAATCAAGAAAATTGGGTTGTAACTCTTCCTTTTAATAATAAAGTGTTCAAAGCTTTTTCCATATGTTTGTATTGTTCATTAATTCTTTCATATGTGTATTATGAACTTGATTCCATTCTATGTTTAATCAATAGATCATTATCATATGCTTTGATCGATTTTTGTCTTCTATCTATGTGTAGGTACTTTTCAAGTGAATTAAGTACGGAAAGGAGTGACAGAATTGGTGAAGGGAGATAAGGAGTAAGCGAAAGCTACAAGTAGGCTTCTTTACTATCTTATTTAATCTATTGGTTATAGAAAAGGTAGAGAATTCTTTGCAATGTTGTTCTAGACTTAGTTATTAGTCTAGGGGTTTAATTGTTTATCTGTAGACACTAAAACTTCCCAAAACAAATTGGCGACTCCACTGGGGATACTTCCTCATCAAGTATAGGATACTTCCCGGTCTTGTGTCAACCTCGTTAAAAAAGGAAACAAGGAATATGAGGATAGTTATTTTATTGTGTCAACCCTGTTAAAAAATGAAACAGGCCCATGAGGATGGTTCCTTGTATTGTGTCGACCTTGTTAAAAAATGAAACCAAGGGTACGAGGATAGTTCCTAGTCATGTGTCAACCTCATGAAAAAGTGAAGCAAGGAATATGAGGATAGTTTGTTGTCTTTGTGTCAACCTCATTAAAAAATGAAACAAGGGTCTATGAGGGTAGTTCTTTTACTGTGTTGACCTCATTAAAAACGAAATAGCCCCGATGAGGATACTTCCTAGTCTTGTATCGACCTCGTTAAAAAATTAAACAAGGGACCATGAGGATAGTTCCTGGTCTTGTGTCAACCTTGTTAAAAAATGAAACCAAGGAATATGAGGATAGTTCTTTTATTGTGTCAACCTCGTTAAAAAACAAAACAGGCCCATGGGCAAAGTTCCTTGTCTTGTGTCAAGCTTATTAAAAAATGAAACAAGGAATTTGAGTAGAGTTCCTTGTCTTGTGTCAAGCTCATTAAAAAATGAAACAAGGTCCCAAGTTCCAAGCCAAGTCTTTGAGTAGATCTCGTAAAATGCCAATCGAGTCTTTCACTTGAACTCATAAAAGAACCTTCATTCCATCCATTTAATAGCCATGAGTAGTCTACTTAGGTGAATGTAATGAAGCTTGGGGGGATGAACTTAATGGTAAAGTTATGTTTCCCTGTAGGTGTTATAAAATTAGATATTATAGAGAAATGGAACACATAAAATATTGCAGAAATATAAACACAGAAAATGCATAAAACAAGAGAGACACAGATATATGTGGTTCACCCAGTTTGGGCTATGTCCACGGAGAAACAGCCAGTCCTTGTTTTATTATATTATCTAGAAAACTGAAGAGATACAACCTACAACAAATCTGTTGTAACTCCCTCTTCGCTCTCAATCTCCTCTCTTTTCCTCACTCGGAATATAGATATACATAGACACAATACAATTCCCTCATATATAACGAGGGGTTGCCTCTAGGGAAAAGAACCGTAAATTAAACATAACTTCTACTGTCAGATCATTTCCCTAATGAACGACCCAGATTGACTAGAAATTACTATACTTTTACACGGCAATTTTACATCTATTTTTAGCTTCGAGGGCACTGCCCTTGAAACCTCGCCGGGGGACCGCTGGCCCTTGGACCCCCCAGCCAGGGGGGATCGGCCCCCCCCAAACCCCCATGAGGGGGGAAATCCCCCCCACATGGAGGGGTGTACAGTCTTCCTGGGGTATACATCCAGCTGAGACCTTTGAATACAAAAGATAATCAGGCTCCACACCGAACAATCTCCCACTTGGAGACTAATTATAGCAACTCCGCCACTACTTCATTTGATAGACAATGACTCCACTTTGGACCTGTTTGTTTCTCATATTCTTCATCTTACTTTAAGACCAATTGAAACTGAGCAGATTCTTAGTTTCTCCCTAGTTGCAACTTTTGTTAACATATTTGCAGGATTTTGGCTAGTGTGTGTCTTTTCTAGCTTTAACTGTCCATCTTCCAATGCCAACCGTATGAAATGGTATTCGAGCTGTATATGTTTAGTCTTGGAATGAAATAAAGAGTTCTTTGCAAGATGTATGGCACTTTGGATATCACTATATAACCTGCCCAACTCCTGCTTCTTACCCAATTCATCCAGAAACCTTTGTAACCAAATCATTTATTTACTAGCCTCTGTACCAGCAACATACTCTGCTTCTGTTGTTTAAAGTGCAACAACACTTTGGATTTTTGAAACCCAACTGAAAATTGTTCCACCTACAGTAAACACATATCCTGTAGTTCTCCTCCTGTTATCTCTATCACCTGCCATATCTGCATCAACATATCCCTGTAGAGCAATGTTTGAACCACCAAAGAATAATTTTTGATTTGTGGTACCTCTCAAATACCTGAGAATCCACTTCACCACCATCCAATGTTCTTTTCCGGGATTGTTCATGTACCTGCATACAACTCCCACTGCATGTGCAATATCAGGCCTTGTGCAAACCATTGCATACATTAAGCTTCCAACTGCTGATGCATATGGAACTTTAGACATATGAGCCATTTCTTCTCGAGTCTTGGGACACACCTCCTTACTTAATTTGAAATGGCTAGCCAAAGGTATACTAACTAGTTTTGCATTCTGGATATTAAACCTTTTCAACACCTTTTGTATGTATTCACTTTGAGACAATGTTAATTTGCGATTTTTCCTGTCTCTAGTTATTCTCATACCAAGGATTTGTTTTGCAGCACCAAAATCCTTCATTGCAAATGAGTTTGCAAATTTGCTTTTAAGCACATTTATTTCCTGCATGTTAGAACCTGTAACAAGCATGTAATCTACATACAATAACAATATAATATAGCTACCATCATTTTGCCTTTTGAGATAAACACAATGATCAGAGTGACACCTAGTATAACCTTGTTCAAACACAAACCTACCAAATGTTAGATACCACTGCCTTAGAGCCTGTTTTAAGCCATACAAGCTCTTCTTCAACCTACACACTAGTTTCTCCTTCCATTTTACCTCATATCATTGTTGCTGCTACATATATATCTCTTCCTCCAAGTCTCCATGGAGAAAGGTTGTCTTTACATCTAACTGCTCAAGATGCAAATATTCAAATGATAATAGACTTAAAATAGTTCTGATTGAAGTTATTTTAACAACATGAGAAAATATTTAATCAAAATCAATACCTTTCTTCTGTACAATCCCCTTCACCACAAGTCCAGCTTTGTGCCTCTATTTTCCTCCATCTTCTTCCTTCAATTTGTAAACCCATTTATTTTGCAATGCTATTTTACCTGCAGGAAACCTGACTAAGTCCCAAGTCTGGTTATGTGTTAAGGATTCCATCTCTTCTTTCATGGCTTGCTCCCACTTCTTCTTGGTTTTTACCTGCACTGCTTCTTCATAACTTTCTGATTCACCAGAATTAGTCAACAATACATAATATAATGAAGGAGAGTATCGTTCGGGGGGTCTACTTATCCTGGTAGATCTTCTAACACCATTTTTAGGTGTTTGAGGTGCTTGTTGTTGTTGTGGTTGTTGTTCTAGTTGTTAATCATTATGATTTTTAGGCACCATCACTTTTCCTGTGATATCGTCAAGCATTCTATATTCTCTGTTTTCTTTTTCTTGTTTCTTTTCCTATAACTGATCCTTATACAAGACATTTTCATTGAATATTGTATCTCTGCTCCTAATGATTTTGTGATTTTCATAATCATATAAGTGATAACCAAAATCATTAACACCATATCCAATAAAGGTACATTTCTTTGATTTTGCCTCAAGCTTTGTTCTATTTTCTTTATTATTATGGACAAAGGCTTCACAACCAAAAGTATTTAAAAAAGAGTAGTTTACCATTTTACCTGTCCATGCCTCCTCTGGAATACCACCATCCAAAGAACTTGAAGGCCCTCTATTTATTAGATAAAGAACAATATCTATAGCATCTACCAATAATTGTAAAGGAAATCCTGCATGCAATCTGATGCACCTTGCACACTCCATGATTGTCTTGTTCATCCTTTCTGACACACCATTTTCTTATGGTGTTCCTGGAACCGTTTTCTCTCTACGAATTCCATTCTCTGAATAGTACCTATCAAACTCTTTGCTGCAATATTCACCTCCATTGTCTAAACTAAGACACTTCAACCTTTTTCCTATCTCATTTTCAACCAAGGCTTTCCATTTTTTGAAAATATCAAATACATCAGATTTATTTCGAATACAATAAATCCAAGTTTTTCTGGTTGCATCATCAATAAAAATAACATAATAACGAGAGCCACCAAGAGATGATACCTGAGTAGGTCCCCATATATTTGTATGCACAAGCTCTAATTTTTTGCTCTTCTTTTCTTTCCCAACTCTAAGGAATCTGACTCTCTTTTGTTTTCCATAAACACAATTCTCATAGAATTTTAGATCAACATGCTTCAAAACTCGAAACAAATTTCTTGAGTGAAGAATCTGCATCCCCTTCTCACTCATGTGCCCGAGCCTATGATGCCACAATTTCGTATTGTCTCTTCTATAGGTTAAAGCATTAACAGAATTAGAAATACCATTACATAAATACAATGTACCAACCTTTCCTCCTTTTGCTCTTACCAAGGATCCTTTAGTGACCTTCCAGGTTTTATCTATGAAAGTAGTTATGCAACCTTCACGTCCCAACTACCCTGTTCAAATTAGATTTTTCTTCAGATATGGAACATGCCTTACCTCCTTCAATAGCCATTGATTTCCATTCGGATGTTTTATGAAAACTGTACCCATTCTAACAATTTTACAGCGTTTATCATCACCCAATCGAACCTGTCCAAAATCTCCTTGAACATAATCATGAAAATGTTTCCTATCAGGTGTGGCATGGAATGAGGCCCCTGAATCTACCACCCAGGCATCAATAGTATTTTCTAATGAAATAATCAAAGCATCTTGCAACACATCACCTGTTACATTTGCTTCATGATTGTTTTCTTGTTGTGTGTCTCCTTATTTTCCCTTCCGAGACTTGTAGTATTTCTTCAGGTGTCCTTTCTTTCCACATTTCCAACACACTATCCTCGATCTGGACTTGGATCTACCTTTTCTTGACTTACTGTGATATCCAAAGCTCTTTCCTCTTTCCATTTTTCTTCCCATAGTCTCTACAGTCAAAGCATTACCTGATGTCTCATCGGAGCTTTTCCGTTGCGTTTCCTCGCAAAGGATTGCACTGACAACATTATCAAAATTTAAAGTACTAGATCCATAGATAGAGTTACTAATGGCCATAACTAAACCATTCCAACTTTCTGGCAATGAGCACAGAAATAATAGAGCCCTAACTTCATCATCAAAATTTACCCCTACAAAACTTAACTGACTTGTAACTGTATTAAAATCATTTAAATGGTCTGCAATAGATCCACCTTCTGACATCTTCATATTAAATAAATGCTTCAAAAGAAATACCTTGTTTGATGCTGAGGGTTTTTTCATATAGTTTGGCCAATGCCGACATTAAACCCTCTGTTGTCATTTGCTTTGAAATATTAAACGCTACTGGCGTCGCTAGGTACAACTGTATTGTTCCAAGTGACTTTCTGTGAAGAATATCCAATTCAGTGTCTGTCATACTCATTGGCTTCTTTGAATTTCCACTCAAAGGTAGGTACAGATCTCTCTAATACAGATAATCTTCCATCTGCATCTTCCATAGCTAGTAGTTTTGGCCATTAAATTTTTTGACCCTAAACCTACCATCTTCCACCATTACTCCTACTCGAACCAGGAACCCTTCTCTCCTGCGAGTTTATCAGCCAAATAGACCTTCGGCTCTAATATTAGTTGTTAGAAAATTATATATTACGGAGCAATGGAACACATAAAATATGGAAAAAGTGTAAACACGGAAAATGCATAAAACATGAGAGACACATATATATGTGGTTCACCCAGTTTGGGCTACGTCCATGGAGAAACAACCAGTCCTTCTTTTATTATATTATCCAGCAAAATGAAGAGATACAACCTATAGCAAATCTGTTGTAACTCCCTCTTCACTGTCAATCTCCTCCCTTTTCCTCACTCTGAATACAGATATACATAGACGCAATACAATTCCCTCATATATAATGAGGGGTTGCCTTCTAGGGTAAAAAACCCTAAATTAAATATAACTTCTACCGTCAGATCATCTACCTAATGAACGACCAAGATTGACTAGAAATTACTATACTTTTACAAAGAAATTTTACATCTATTTTTAGCTTCGAGGGTGTTGCCCCTGTACCCCCGCGGGGAGATCGCTAGCCCCCATACCCCGCAGTCGAGGGGGATTGGCCCCCCAAAACCCTCATTGGGGGGATAAGTCCCCCCCTTGCACCCCCCGCACGTGGAGGGGTGTACAATCTTCCTGGGGTATACATCTGGCTGAGACCTTTGAATATAGAAGGTAATCTAGCTCCACACCCAATAGTAGGTTATGTGAAGGGAATTACCCTATTCAACTTTTTCCTTGTCTGGATGAAGCAAAAAAGGTGTTGGATAATCGTCTTGCTTCACTACAACGACTTCCATCTGGTTATAGGAGACTCTCCCTTTCATCATGCTGGGGGCATGTAAACTAATCTCAAGCATAGTTTTTTGTTTTAAGCTTGCGTAAAAATGAAACTGAAATTCAAGAATAGTTTTTCATTTTAAGCTTGTGTAAAAATGAAATAGAATTCAAGCATAGTTTTTCATTTCAAGCTTGTGCAAACATGAAACTCAATCCCAACATAGTTCCCTATGGTTCAAGCTTGTGTAAAAATGAACCCATTTCTTTTTTTAACCCTCGTTATTTCCATTCTATCAGCCTCTTTTTTCATATGCGCCTTGGTAGTTTTCTTCCCATCACCACCATCCCTTTGGCTGATCATACACTTTCACTTGGTTGTTTTACCCTTTTTGAGGAACAGTTGCAATGAGTGGTCTTATTAGCTAGCCTCTTCACATAAATCAACATGTTTTGAGAAGTTCCAACATCACCGAATGATTTTCTACCCTAGACACCACTCATTCCTCAAAATGGATTCCTCTTTAAGCTCTTTTCAGACTCTCTAAAGATGAAAATGTTGCCGAGTTCTTGTCCTTTCCAGCTCGTTAACGGATTGGAAACGATTTCTCTGTCGTATTGTTTTATGCCTTTTCAGACTTGAGAGAAAAATCTACGAAAAAGAACTTGTGGAGTTTTCTTTTTGTCCCTTTTCAAACTCTCTGAACATGAAAAGGACAAAGTTATCTTTGTTTTTAAACTCGTTAAAAACATCAAATAGTGATAACTTTTCCATCTAGACAAGACTGATTTTCACCTTCGTCAGACTCATTAAAGCATCAAATAGTGATAGATTCACCCAAAGGGTGAAATTATACAACAAGCATATGTTATCCTTCTCAAGCTTGATAAAAATAAAGAGGTACTAGTCAGTAATGACTGGGGAAGATTGGAAAAAGAGGAAAACACTCTATGGTAGCAAGTCACTCTTGAACATGACACTTTCACTTCATCACTGTGACTATGTGGGTTGGGTCATTCAGCGTGATGGTTATCACACCTTTTCTCTATCATACCATCCATTACTTTGTTTTGGATCAATGCTACCAATTCATTTTAGTGTCATTGACGTGTTCAAGAGAAGTCATTCAGTTCAATCTTCATCATTTGCAATACCATAAACTATCATTTTCATGACTGTAATTCCTAAACCTTCTGTTGTTAGTCAATTTTTTCATCTCCAAAATAATTTACCTCATTTCATGTCATTGACGTGGGATACATCAAGGCCCTCCTGTGAAGAGTCACTTCTTGTCGACATCAGCACATTATCTAAGAAGTTGACTTATAAGCACCCCTTCAGTACCTTGAGGCTTGCATACATCAATGGTAGGTTTCTCGCTTTCGGTGATATGTTGACATCATTGGCCTTTGACAGAAAGACTTTGTATGGTGTTCGACATTAAATCATTTATTCACACCATGTGAAATATTCTATAGTACCTTGAGGGTCATCATCATTATTGGTGATTCCTCTCACGTCTTTTAATGGCTTACATCATTGGTTAGTAAAGGGAAGATGTCTTCCCATGTTCAACTTCAGATCATCTATTCACATGGCTAGAATTGTACTTGACTGAAAGATTAAACAAGATTGAAGACCCTGGATCTAGTTTCATCCATTCGGGTTGCGATATTTTTAGGAGTAATAAATCAAATGTACAATGGCCTTACATTCATGGTCATACATTCATGGGTCTATATCTGTAGACGACTATATTTGTACATGTAATGAAATTTTATATGCTCAGCATGGGTATGCCTTCCCTCAGCAGTTCATGAGAAAAAAATATTATTATCATGATATATGTATTGTAATTGATGCAGGTCACCTTCTGCTTCAAAACCTCCTCTCCACATGATAAAGAATTTAACTCGACATACATATTTACGACTTCATGCTTTAGGGGCCAACTGTTAAAGATCCATTTGGACACATAAACCCCAACTTACAAATTAGTACTATTAAGGCCCATTAAACCCTAATCCAGTTTTTACATGCCCTAAAGGAAGTCAACCATCATAATGCCTCCTTCCCAAGAGAGCCCATGAGTGAAATCATCCGAAAACTACCTCTAAGAAGATCATCGTAGGTAGGCCTTTATCAGGGTGCACTGCAATGCAGTTTAGTACACTGCCAGGGTGCATTATACCGCAATTGAGCCCTCTTTGGCCTGCACTGGTCAAATTTGAGTGAAATTTCATTGGGGTTTGGGAATATTCTTATCCGTTGGATGCATCTAGAATCTTCCCAAGTTTATATACTCCTTTGGGCTTGAAATTGGATGAGGAAGAGAGTTAAGGAACATCAATCCCTTATCCTTTCCTCCATGGAACTAAATCCTAAGTTTGGGAGGGCATTCATTATCACCATTTATGGCATAACTTCCTTCATTCACCTATAAAAAGACCACTCATCTAAGTGATCAGGGGCTGGAAATAGGGAGATGACATTAGATTGAGACTTGAGTTGGCTTCAAGTATTATATTAATGTCAAAATGTATTGCTTGTTATGAGGAGAGGATGGGATTGAACTAAGGAGTGATAGTGAATGAAGAAAATTGGGTTGTAACTCTTCCTTTTACTAATAAAGTGTTCAAAGTTTTTTCTGCATGTTTGTATTGTTCATTGATGCTTTCATATGTGTATTATGAACTTGATTCCTATGGAGCGATAAAAAGGTGTCTTTGTAACTCCTAATTACCTCACATTAATTGTCAACCCAGGGATGACTTTTTATTTCAAGAGTGTACTCAGTCTGAGGTGGCTATTTACTCAAGAGTAATGTTTAGCAGTACAACGTTCAGAAAATACAAGGGTAAATGGATGCTAAACTATGACTAAATTAATTCAAAAGGATAAAATCACACAAGGCAGCTTATCAGTCAAGGGTGCGGAAGCGATAACCCATCCCTCTAGAAACTAATGGAAAGGAAATTAGAGCATGGACCATAGGTCTGGGAGCTAGGCAGCGACTGCTGAGGCTCACTACAGCCTTAGACCTTCTCTCACACCAAAACAACAAATGCAAGTAAATGGAACGACAGAAAGTAAAATAGAATAGCAAATAGGAAATGGAACAACAAGTCTAAAATGGAACGACAGTAAATGGAACAACAAACTGGAATTAAAGGAACCAAATAACCAATCATATTGAACAACAATCTTAAATGGAACCGAACAACAAAACTAAGTAATCAGAAAGACACAACAAACTATAAATGTAATTGAATCAGCAACCTTAGTCCAGCAACAGGAACATTAATTGCAGTTATTGAAGCAATTACAATCGTAGTTATATTTGAATAGTAACTTAATTGAACAACCATGGCAATTATAAATAAGCAGCAATTAAATGGACCACAGTTCTTAATTAGACAGCGTAGTATTAGATCAGAATTATCAGCAGTACATTTCAAGTTATAATTAATAATTCTATCACTCACGCAATCCAATTATGATTTCAATATAACAAAGCAATTCTGCGAAATGTTCATAAACAAAAGATTGTTGAATAAAACAATTTAAAGAAATGAAAAGGAAATCAAACCATCACACAACAACAATTGTAAAGATATGATACACAACAGCAGCGTACTCCACCAGAGGCTGGGCCCTTAGCCGCCAGCGGATGCTGCTGGGTTACTTCAGATGAAAAGAATGTATAACAACCCTTTTATTTATTCATCATCAAATTGTGAAATCATTACAATAGCAAAAGCTTTGAAGATTACAATGGAAATGCAACAATCCCTATCCTATCATGAATAATCCATCATCATTCTTGAATCTCTAATTCTAAATCCTCAATTCTTCATCCTCAAAGTCATCCTGAAGTCCTCCCGAAGTCATCCTCATCTCTGATCTCTGTTTTCATTTAAATAGAGAGATCAGAGAGTAGTTACAATAGAGATAATTACAACATGATTCTATTAAAAATTGGATTGTTTCCAACCAATTGATCAACAAGAAGATATATTTCCATTCATCTCTCAACAAGAGCAAGACGAATTTGGCTTTGCAGCTGAGATTTGGAGGACGGCCGCAACAGCAAATCTAAGAAAATCGTGCTCAAAGAACCCTGCATTTCTCTCAGTACTAGTAGAATTTGGGCAAACCGTTCTCTCATAAAGCTAGCTGGGTCTGTTCTAGACAAAACCCATGTTCCAGATTTTCCAAATTCTTCTCCATTTGCTCAGAATCTCAACCGCAAAAATGTCACTCCTTATTCCAGCGCATTTCTGAGTTGACACTTTTAATGATCAAATCTTCAATCTGGAAATTATCTTGGAGGCTAAAAATGGCGAATAATGTTATAACCAATTTATTAAAACTATCATTGATAAAATAATTCATAATCATCAATTTATTAGAAATAAAGGAAGATAAATAATAATCATCCATAAGAGCATAAATCATTTATAAAATGGATTTAAATGATAAATTATAACAAATAATATAATAGAGAAGAGTAAAAATGGATGAAATAAGTGTTACAAAGTGGTCGTATTCACGGCCCAACACAACCCCACACCGAATATATTGCATGTCCTCATGCAACAAAAACTGAATATGTTGCATGTCCTCATGCAACCCAAAGACAAAACCCATGTGTTAACCAAGCAATAAAATTTGTTCCTCTCAGCTCATAAAATGGATAGAACAAATGAATTCTTCCTCAATTAATGCATATTCAATTTTAGCAATCTTCATGAATGCATAACAATTAAGTTGCAGCAAAATATGATATAAATAACAACAACCTTCATTAACCATTTTCCAAAAAACTACAAACCAAATTTTGTTGAAATTGTGCAAGTAGATTTCAACTATATTAATGCTTCTATGATCCAAAAATCAGATCGTTTTGATGCACGGATCATGAGATATAAACAAAATGGCTGTAGGTGAAAGTGTATGATTTCCGAAATTTTATGAACCAATATTACTTGAAATTATCTGTGTTTGTGTATTTTAATGATACATTGGTGTTATCCAGAAATCACAAGAATTCAGTTCATAGTTTTTAAAAATATTATGGAAATCAGTTTCTGCACTGAAATTGTATGCCTTAAATGAAAAAGAAAGTAAAAAAACATCCATCATGCGTAGCAATTCCTCCCCCTCTCTGAAAAATTAGCATGGCCTCATGCGATGCTAGAAAACAAATTGAGGTGGTTACTACCATATGTTGAATTCTATGCTTGGTGTAAAACAATCATGGAATAAGGGAAGTGTTGAGAATGAATAAGAATAGTAATGGATGATAAAGAATAGGAATGACATGATCATAAGAAAGAAATGAATGAAAGCAATATTCCTCCAAAACTGAAAGAGGATATGCCGCTGAAAAATATGGGAAGTGGTAAAGATGTGGAATGAAGGATGATAAATAATGCTCAAAATGGATTTTCATTAAATTCTCCTAAATTCGTAATAAATCAGAAAATTATGCTATTTTACCTCAAGTTTTACCTCTAAAAAGAAAAATGTGGAATGACATATATGTATTGGTAGTTGTTGAAGTTGATGTAGGCAAAGTTGGTGCTGAAAGTGATGCAAAAGGTGGAATCCAAGTAAGCACATAATGTCTAAAGAATTGTTCGTGGTCGCAAGTTGTTCGAGCTGCTTCTGTTAGTTTCAATAGTGTGGTCATGCTGTGAATAGAATTTCCCCTGCATACTTGTTGTTCTCCTGTAAACAGATCACACTTGTGCATACAATGTTCTTGAATCCATAGTGTTAGTTTTGAATAGGAACAGATAAGATGCATGCAAAAATTTCAATCAAATTTTTTTTTGTCTACATGCAACACTGATATTTTGTCAAATCAACAAGTTATGTCAGAGTGCAGTAATCATATTGCATGCTAACCCATAATGCATACATTCCCCTCTCCAATTGGAAAAGAGATTCCATGACCATAAATCATATGAAAGGTGTTGTGCTGATGGCAAGGCAAGGGAATGAACAATACAACAGTAGAGTATACAAATCAATGATAGGACGACGAGAGTTATGGTTATAATGAGAGTGGAGTAGATTATAACCACGAAGGGTGGAACCAGCATGGTATTAAGATGATCAATCAATATCATGTTCAACAGAAAACAATGCAGTAAAGTAGTATATAAATATTTGTGTCCTTTTTGAAAAGAATCTATTATCAAGGAATTGTCCTGTTAAAGATCATAACTTGAATGATAATAACTCACTTCAAAAGAATCAATAATTCTTGTCCTCATAAAAGTAGTATACTTCATGCCATGAAAGAGAATCAAGAAAATGTGGTTCAGATGAACTAGGAATAATCCCACAAGAGAAAGGAAGGGTTGCTCTTAAAAATACTCCCAAAGTGTTGCTTTTTTGAAGGAACAACAAAAACACTCAAAAAGAAAGTGGTGTTTTGTGTAGGGAACAAAAAAAAAAAATGCATACCAAAAAAGCAAAAATATACACAAAAGAATGTGAAGATTCAAATACCGTTCCTTTGGAAAAAAGAACAGCAAAAACTAAAAGTGTCGTTCCTTTGGAAAAGGAAAAGCAAAAATCAAAAGTGTCATTTCTTTGGAAAATGAACAACAAAAATGAAAAGTGTCGACGTGCTATTCTTTATGAAAAGGAACAACAAAACATGAAAGTGAAGAAGTGTTGTTCTATTCGAAAAGAAACAACAGAACGTGAAAGTGCAGAAATGTTGTTACATTTCGAAAAGGAACAGCAAAACGTGAAAGTGCAGAAGTGTTGTTCCATTCGAAAAGGAACAACAAAACATGAAAGTGCAGAAGTGCTGTTCCATTTCGAAAAGGAACAGCAAAACATGAAAGTGTAGAAGTGTTGTTCCATTTCGAAAAGGAACAACAAAACGTGAAAGTGCAGAAGTGCTGTTCCATTTCGAAAAGGAACAGCAAAACGTGACAGTGCAGAAATGTTGTTCTATTTTGAAAAGGAACAGCAAAACGTGAAAGTGCAGAAGTGTTGTTCCATTTCGAAAAGGAACAGCAAAACGTGAAAGTGCAGAAGTGTTGTTCCATTTCGAAAAGGAACAACAAAGCGTGAAAGTGTAGAAGTGTTGTTTCATTCCGAAAAGGAACAGCAAAACGTGAAAGTGCAGAAGTGCTGTTCCATTCGAAAAGGAACAACAAAACGTGAAAGTGCATAAGTGTTGTTTCATTCGAAAAAGAACAGCAAAACGTGAAGGTGCAGAAGTGCTATTCCATTTCGAAAAGGAACAGCAAAACGTGAAAGTGCAGAAGTGTTGTTCCATTCGAAAAGGAACAACAGCTGTTCCATTTCGAAAAGGAACAACAAAATGTGAAAAAGGAACAACGAAATGTGAAAAAGGAACAACAAAATGGACAATCATAAAATGTAAGCATGCAAAAAAAAACAAATTAGATGTTCACGGCATTGACGCTGAGGATGAGTTACACTTTGAATGAAGTAACACCTGAAACACAAAATATAAAAGAAATTAGAAAAGAAATAACAAAAAATAGTATGTAAGTAAAAAAATTAAGTTACAACAACTATGATATTATGTAAAAAAAATGATCTCTTTGAAAAATGTTTTGGCAGCGAAAACATGACATGAATCTTCAAATGGAAATCAATTCTTTATTTGTTGTATTATGAATCCATTGGGTAATGAGTTGCATGAAACTCCCTTTGTTTCATAAAATTTCTTTCAAAAATCACTCGTCCATAAATTGACCTTTTTTATTTTCCCAAGACCTGCAAAAAAACAAGTGTCTACCTGCAATAAAACATTAAATCGTGGAGAAAGAGAGGTGATCGGGCTCCCCTATTCCAAGAATTATGCAAAAAACAACAAGTAGTTACTATGTATAACAAATCCATTGAGAAAATAACAAAGAAAAATTTATCTGTCACTTGCGGGAGAGCAGTGGCCAATCATGCTAACCTGCAGTGTTTTAATCACAACTTCTTTGTTTTTCATCAAAATTGAGTGATTCCAAAGCCAAATGAGAGCTAATTAAAATTTTTATCTCCAGTAGCAACAGGTTTTAAAAATTCAATGATATGATATGTCAATTTTAGTTAGAACAACATGCATAACATAGTCATTTTCGATTACCCAGCTTAGACCAACAGTTGATATTTCAAACATAAATTTTTCGTATGTCGGATTCGAATGATTCAAATTGGAAATAAAATTAGATTTATTTATTTATCTCCAATAGAAATAGGTTTTGAATAAAATAATAATTGATAGGTCAAATACTGTAAGGAACAGCCGGAAAAACAGAGTTTTAAGGATGTTGATTTACGATAGACAGTCAGTATTTCGATCATAACTTCCACATACGATATTGAAAATGAGTGATTCAAATTGCATTGTAAACTAGATTCATAGGGGAATCTACCATAGAAGCAGGTTTTAAAAATTCATTCATTTAGGCTTCCAAAAACTGACTGTCCCAACTCTGTTCCTGAGCTACCTGCTAGACATCCGGTCAATGTTTTGGTTCTAACATTTTCGTTTCAAATCCAAATTTAGTGATTCAAATTGGGTTGGAAAGTAGACATCAAGGGCTACTTAGGATAGAAACATATTTCTAAAATATTCACTTTTGGTCCCTCAAAACATGATTGTCCCTACTATTTTTCTAGAAATTCCATCAAGCCCGCAAGCCAAAAAGATGATATTCAAGCATTTTTTCATATTGATGATAAAAATGAATATAATTGTTTGTAGAATTTTTATTTCTATGCTAATTCATCTACATACACAAATGAATTAAAAAAATTATCATGTTGATTTTCATAGCATGTTGCAACAAAAAACGACTAGTTTTACATAAAAAAACAAAATGCATTTATTTATTCCCTTATTCATTTTATTTCCTACACTAACCTATTTTGATTTGAAAAATGAATATGACTACGTATATGAGTACTTCCAGTGGAGCCATTTTCAAAATAAGGCTTCATGTATACACATACCCAAATTTGAAAAATGCATATTAATGAAAATTAAGGTATGAGAAGCCAACTTCCCTTGAAAAAAATGATATAAAAATTGTTGAAGCATAGAGTGATGTTCAAACAAATGATGAGTGAAAACAATCCTCATGTATCCGTTACTTTCTTGAATTTCCAATAGCCATCATATCATGAAGTCTTGAGCTTTTAAATGCTTGTGATGCCTAGTAAAGGAACCTCATTTTCTTCATAGTTCTCAATTTTTGCAATTGAAACATTCTGAATCTCATTGTAAGTTTCTCTAATAACACATGTGAGATATAGATGGGTGGAAGGGTGGTAATTTAGAATTCAACATTGTAAGTATGTTGTACTGGTTTATTAAGGTGGGGTGTGGAATTAGTTGAGCAGGAAAATGTGTAAGGAATGGAGCATTTTGATGATTATGGTTGATTGGTTGTGTGAATGGTTTTGATGGGCAAGCAAGATATTGTGGAAGAGCTGGTGGAGAATATGGAGAATGTGCTTGTGCTACAAGATGAGGGAGAGTAGTCATGCAATCATAAAGTGAACCATGCCAAGCTTGTAGAGAAAATTGCTGGTGGTTATATTGAGATTGACATGGCTGTCCTAACACATTAGTAGTCCATAATGGATTATGCAAGTAAGAAAGTGGAGAGGAAGTGTTTTGAACCATACATGTTGACCTTGTTGCAACTTCCTTACCTCTTTGATATGCCACTTCCAAATTAGATAAGGAAGAACAACCATCTATGGTATGCTCCTTTCGGGCATGAGTGAAAAACACTTCATCAAATTCTTCATTTTTATGAATGTGCAAAACAACCAATTTTGCATTTAGAGAGCTAATAAGATCAACTTTAAAATTTTCAAATAAAACCTTGATTTCAGCTCTTATGTCTCCTATTCTTGTAGCAGATTTGGAAAAGAAAGAACAAACATCTCTAGAACTCTTACCAGCCTTGGAGATTCGTCTTGAATACCTTATGCACAACTCACAAACAACATCATATAATAACTGAAAAACATCACCTTTTCCTATCAGATTTAAGAGTTCTAAAAATTTATCTTTGATTCCTTTAAGAAGGAGTTTTTTTAAAATCTCTTTTTCCAAATGCTTATATTTTGATTTTTGAAGGTTATATTGAAATCGATCTACATAGTCCTCAAACTTTCATCTTCCCCTTGTATCATACCGAAAATATCTTCATTGGCCTTGCAATAGTCTTGGTACTTCTTCAAGAATATGTTCTTCATGTGCTCCCATGATTGGATGCAATTCCCACCTAGGTTCATGAACCATCGGAGAGCTGCTCCTTTTAGAGTAAGAGGAAACACTTTCAATCTTTGATCATTAGTACAATAATCATATCCTCTACAAAGTATTTCAAACTCAAATAAAAATGTATCTGGATCTTCATTTGCTAAACCATGAAAATTTGGTAAAGATGGGGGGATTATGTGCATTTGTGTCACTCCTCCTAGATCTTTGATAGGAAATTCAAAAGTAGAAATGTGAGCCATTTCTTACCATAGTTTAAGATGTTCTTCATGTGTTTCTTCAAGGCTCCTTCTTCAAATGTTCCTGTCAATCGGTTAGTGAAATGGGTGGTGCTTACATCACCACTTGCATGAGATCATGTGATTCATTTTTTAAAAATTTCTATCTTTTTCCTAATCATTCACACAAAAATTCAAACATCTATTTCTACCCTAGGTTCTTTAACAGTCCTGCTGGAAAGTGGACAGGGAGAAGGGCTTTTACATGCTCCGTACGCAGGTTCTTACCTTCCGTTTTTAAGATCCAACTCTTCTCTAGTAGGCACTCATCAGATTCACACTACTCTTTAGAAATGGCTACACTCTCCCTTGCAACGACGCCAAAATGTGGAGCGATAAAAAGGTGTCTTTATAACTCCTAATTACCTCACATTAATTGTCAACCCAGGGACGACCTTTTATTTCAAGAGTGTACTCAGTCTAAGGCGGCTATTTACTCAAGAGTAATGTTTAGCAGTACAGCGTTCAGAAAATATAAGGGTAAACGGATGCTAAACTATGACTAAATTACTTCAAAAGGATAAAATCACACAAGGCAGCTTATGAGTCAAGGGTGCGGAAGCGATAACCCATCCCTCTAGGAACTGATGGAAAGGAAATTAGAGCATGGACCATAGGTCTGGGAGCTAGGTAGCGACTGCTGAGGATCACTACAGCCTTAGACCTTCTGTCACACCAAAGCAACAAATGCAAGTAAATGGAACGACAGAAAGTAAAATAGAATAGCAAATAGGAAATGGAACAGCAAGTCTAAAATGGAACAACAGTAAATGGAACAGCAAACTGGAATTAAAGGAACCGAATAACCAATCCTATTGAACAACAATCTTAAATGGAACCGAACAGCAAAACTAAGTAATCAGAAAGACACAACAAACTATAAATGTAATTGAATCAGCAACCTTAATCCAGCAGCAGGAACATTAATCGCAGTTATATTTGAATAGTAACTTAATTGAACAGCCATGGAAATTATAAATGAGCAGCAATTAAATGGACCACAATTCTTAATTAGACAACGTAGTATTAGATCAGAATTATCAGCAGTACATTTCAAGCTATAATTAATAATTCTATCACTCATGCAATCTAATTATGATTTCAATATAACAAAGCAATTCTGCGAAATGTTCATAAACAAAAGATTGTTGAACAAAACAATTTAAAGAAATGAAAAGGAAATCAAACCATCACACGGCAGAAATTGTAAAGATATGATACACAACAACAGCGTACTCCACCAGAGGCTGGGCCCTTAGCCGCCAACGGATGCTGCTGGGTTACTTCAGATGAAAATAATGTACAACCCTTTTATTTATTCATCCTCAAATTGTGAAATCATTACAACAGCAAAAGCTTTGAAGATTACAATGGAAATGCAACAATCCCTATCCTATCATGAATAATCCATCATCATTCTTGAATCTCTAATTCTAAATCCTCAATTCTTCATCCTCAAAGTCATCCTGAAGTCCTCCCGAAGTCATCCTCATCTCTGATCTCTGTTTTCATTTAAATAGAGAGATCATAGAGTAGTTACAATAGAGATAATTACAACATGATTCTATTAAAAAATTGGATTGTTTCCAACCAATTGATCAACAAGAAGATATATTTCCATTCATCTCTCAACAAGAGCAAGACAAATTTGGCTTTGCAGCTGAGATTTGGAGGATGACCGCAACAACAAATCTGAGAAAATCGTGCTCAAAGAACACTGCGTTTCTCTCAGTACTAGTCGAATTTGGGCAAACCATTCTTTCATAAAATTAACTGGGTCCATTCTGGACAAAACCCATGTTCCGGATTTTCCAGATTCTTCTCCATTTGCTCAGAATCTCAACCGCAAAATTGTCACTGCTTATTCTAGTGCATTTCTGAGTTGGCACTTTTAATGATCAAATCTTCAATCTGGAAATTATCTTGGAGGCTAAAAATGGCGAATAATGTTATAACCAATTTATTAAAACTATCATTGATAAAATCATTCATAATCATCAATTTATTAGAAATAAAGGAGAATAAATAATATTCATTCATAAGAGCATAAATCATTATAAAATAGAATTTAAATGATAAATTATAACAAATGATATAATATAGAAGAGTAAAAATGGATGAAATAAGTGTTACAAAGTGGTTGTATTCATGGCCAACAATTCCATTCTATGTTTAAACAATAGATCATTATCGTATGCTTTGATCAATTTTATTTTTTGTTTGTGTGCAAGTACTTTTCAAGTAGATAAAGTATGGAAATGAGCGACATAATTGGTCATGGGAGATAAGAACTAAGCAAAAGCTACAGGTAAGCTTCTTTACTGTCTTATTTAATCTATTGGTTATAGAAATGGTAGAGAATTCTTTTCACTATTGTTCTAGACTTACCTACTAGTTTAGGGGTTTAAGCATTTATCTATAGACACTAAAACTTCCAAAAACATTGTGACCTTTCATCCCCCTTTTCTCCTAATTTCCATTATTTTCATAAATAAATTCCAATAATGGCCACTTTTATTTTCCAAAGCCTTAGCCATTGCATTTTCCAATTTCCTTAGCGAGTGGTCAGCAATAAGTGATCCCGTCACTATGCTTTTTCCCAACATTCAACTTGGAATAAGTGTCCCATCAAATTTGGTTATTATTTTTCCTTTATTAGCTTTTTTTACATGGAATTTTCACTAGGGATGTTAGAGAGCCCTCTACCTTGGGGGAACACCGTCCTCAGTTTTCAACAACACCTACAACCAACAAGGTTGTTGTAAGAAAAACATACTACCCATGGAGCTTTATAACTCAACTCGTTGCAGTATTTACAATGATCATCCTGATAAGAAGAAAACTAACATGGAAAAATAATAAGTATAACCTCATAATGACATGATACTCATACTACTTATAGGAGCTTTATAACATAGCTCATGGTAATATTTACATCCATATATATTTTTACATATACCAAACATCACCAAAACATGTACGAAAACATATACCAAATACATATACCAAAGCTTCTGCTTAATGAGCAAATAAGGAAGGAAACATAGCCCGCATATGATCCACCATCTCCCGTGTAGATTCATCGGGCCCAAAGTCCATCCATTGCACTTTAACCTGCTTTATTGCTTGGTTATTGAGTATGAACATTGTTTTCTAGAAAATGCACTATGGTTCCAATTGGAATTCTCCTTCTGGCTCTAGATGCAATACACACCATTCAATCACATGACAAACATCTTTAACATACTTCTGAAGCAACTACACATGGAAAACATCATGGAATTTCAATTTCAAAGGCATTGCAAGTCGATAGGATACTAGCCCAATCTTCTCAATAATCCTGAAAGGTCCACAAAACTAGGGTGCCATATTGGCACATGATCTAATCCATAAGGAGCTCTTCTTTGGTTTGATGTCCAAGTACACATTTTCCCCATTCTGGAACTCTTTGAACAATATATTATGATTTGCATATCTCTTTTGCCTATCCTATGTCACTTTCAAATTATTCTTGATTACCTTCATTTCGTGCTCCATGTCTTCCAACATCTCCAGTCCAATCGAAACCTGGTTAACTAGATCACTCCAACTGATTGGAGTATTACAAATCCTTCCATACAATGCCTCAAATAGATGCATCCTCAAGGATTCTTGATACCCATTGTTATAAGCGTACTCTACTAGTAGAAGGTACTATTCCCACTTCCATTTTTGATGCATCACATACATCTTCAACATTTCCTCCAATATCTGGTTGACCCTCTCTAACTCTCCATTTGTTTTCAAATGATAAATTGTATTGAAGGCCAACTTTGTGCAAAAACCTACAAATAAATCCTTCCAAAAACTGTCTGACACAATGTTCTTTAGAACTCAATGCAATATGACCATGTCCCTCATGAAGACCTATGCTACATCACTCATTGAGAATGTAGACTTTACTGGAATGAAGTGTTCTACCTTTGTCAACCTTTCTACCACAACCATGATGGAATCACGATCTCTCATTGTCCTCAGAAAACCTGTGATAAAGTCCATGGAAATTAACTCCCATTTCCACTCTGGGATGAGAATTAGTTATAGTATTCCACTTGCATGCTTACACTCTACCTTCACCTACTGATAATCCAAGCACCTAGCTACAAAATATGCTACGTCTCTCTTCAAATTCGACCAATAGTAACACTTCTTCATAGTCGTTAGTGTCTTCTAATAACTTGAGTGACCTGAATATGGTTTTACATGAAACTCCCTCAATATCACCTTCTTGAGTTCACTTTTATCTGGCACATATATCTTATCCCTAAATCTAACCAATCCATATATCATGAGACGATAGTCCACATGTGCACCTACATACGAGCATGTACCTATACCACTACATGTACCCATACCTATACCGCCACCTGTACCTATACCACTACCTGTACTTGTACATGTACCAATACAAGAACTTTGCTCCAATATGTGCACAATATCCATATACTTGACATCCTACTAACTTGCCTGCAAGATCCTATCTGGTAACTCTATCGCATAGGAGCTTATAGCTACTATGTGATTTATGTGTATCTTCTTACTAAGAGCATATGCCAGCCTATTCTCTTTACCTTTGATGTACCTGATATGAAAGTGGAACTCACTGATCCTTGCCAACCACCAAGCTTTCCCTCCATTCAAATTCGGTTGGTCAAATATATATCGCAAACCACTATGATCATTCATCAATACAAACCTCCTGCTAAGAAGATAGTGCCTCCACAACTTAAATTCATATATGATCGTTGCAAACTCAAGATCATGTGTCATATATTTCTACTCATGCTCATTAAACTTCCATGAATCATAGCATAACACCTGTCCATCCTGCATAAGGACTCCACAAAGTCCTCTCTTGCAAGCATCGGTACGTACTACAAACTCTTTGTCTTGATCTTCAATCTTTAGCACTGGTGCATGTGTTAATAACTAGTTGAGCTGCTCAAAATTGGCTGCACACTCCTATGTCTATTCAAACTTCATACCTTTCCTTTGTAATGAAGTGATAGGATAAGCAATCTATAAGAATTTCCTGATTAACCTCCTTTAATAACCTACTAACCCCATGAGTATATCACCACATCCACATTCTTGGGAGTGTCCCACTCCATGATAATAATTAACTTTTATGGGTCCACTGTTATGCCATCCTTGGAAGCCACATGTCCCAAATAGTTTACCTCAGTCTAAAATAAACTACACTTGCCGAGCTTAGTGTACAACTAATGCTCTCTCAATAATCTCAACGCTGCTACTAAATGCTCATCATGCTCTTCTTCATTTTTAGAATATACCAATATATAATTAATGAACACAATAATAAACTTTTCCTAATACGGATGCTACACACTATTCATCAATCACATAAAAGTAGTCAGAGCATTAGTCAAACCAAATGGAGCTACAACAAACTCAAAATGCCTATATATGGTCTGGATAGTTGTCTTGTAGATGTCCTCCTTTTTCATGCATACCTGGTGATATCTGGATCTGAAGTCAATCTTTGAGAACATTATTTCTCCCTTCAATTGATTGATCAAGTCATAAATCCTCAATGACGGATACCAGTTCTTGATGATCACTTTTTTCAACTTCCTATAGTCAATGCATAACCTGAGAGTACCATATTTCTTCTTCACAAATAGTATTCATGTGCCCCGTGGTGATACACCTGGCCTCATGTACCCTTTGTCCAACATTTCCTTAACCTAAAACATCAAATCTACCAACTCAGGTGTACTCATCTTGTAAGGTTCCTTTCATGTCAGAGCTGCCCCTCGCATCAACTCAATAGAAATGTGTACTTCCCTGTGAGGTGGAAATTCTAAAAGATCTACAGGAAATACATCTTGAAAATACTCTAGAACTATGTACCTCCTCAAAAAATTTGCATCCTCAACTTCCTTACCTTTGTAACTATAAATGTGCACTACAAATAACACACACCCTTTCCTATGACTACGCTTGGCCTGCATAGTTGTAACCATTCTAACTGATGTTGCTTCTTACTACGCAAGACTCTTTGTCCTCCATTTTCATCCAAGCACTCAATAGATTTATCATAACAGTCCACCTTGTTTCTATGAAGGTACAACCAATCCATGCCCAAAAACATATTGTATGATCCCAATGGTAATACATTCAAATTTGTTGAGGTAGGAATACCATTGGAATCAAATGTAAAAATTCTTACTCAATTATAAACTCTCTTCTTGGTAGTTGTAGTCAACTACGCTACCCAAGACTCTTCATGCACTTCTTTATTCAAACCACACTTATGCACTAGGTCATGATTAACATAACTATAATTAGATCTAGGTTCAATAAAAATAGAAATAACTTGATCACAAAGCTTATTGCCCATCTCAATGATAGACACCTGGTGTTTTTCTTGTCTATTATCTAATGCTGCATAGATCCCGGGAATACGTTTCCCAACATCTCCCACTATTTGTGTCTCCTAAGAACTATAGCTCTGTGGTCTACACCTTGGCATTATATACAATCTCTCGTATGGTGCTCTCCTCGACAACTCCAACACCACACGAACCACTTATTCTAATCCTTAGATTGACGTCCTTGTCCTCTGTCTGATCCATTCAAATTCTTAGATGATGCTACATTCTATTTATTACTTGTACCTTGGGGAATTAGTCACTTCTTGTCCCACTTTGGTTTATTCCTTCCATTACCTTTCCATTCCAGCATAGTCTTAGATTTGCACTTCAATTGCTCATAGAAATGCTTTAGCTTTTGGATGGCCTCTTCCAATCATCTAGGCTCATTGAACTCAATCTTGAGTCTTTGAATGAAATCAGTAACCCACTAGTGAATCTTTGAATCTTGGACTTCTCCTCCTTGAGGTAAGGCACATACCTCAGTAGATCCAAGAAATTGCTAGGGTACTACTCATCTATGATCACTCCCATCTTTAGCTCATAGAGTTCTTTTATCATTTCATCAAATTATCTTTCTGATAGGTACTTCATCTTGAATAGTCTCTCGAACGCATTCCAAGTTAAGTCCTCCTCATGAAATATACCTCTGACATTCTTCACATCTTCCAACCAATTATCTAGTTTACCTTTGAGACTGAATGTAGCTATTCTGGATTTCATGTTCTTTGAATAACCATGCAACATGAATAACTTCCTCATACCAAGCAACCATGCCTCTACATCCTGTGATTTCTTCATCTCTGCATCAGATGTAAGTGGCTTTTCTTTATCAAAATTATCTGGAAAATATCATCTGTCACTCCTCAGGTAAGGATGATAATGATTGCCACGCGGAATGAGTCGATCTTGCGGACAAGATAGAACTTCCTAGAATCTAATGAAGACCTAATGACAAACAAACCAATCAGACACTATCTTTCTCTAAATGCACTTTATAAATAATGGCAAACAAATGTGTTTAAGGCCTACCTCATGTCCAACGCAAGTTTGGATATGCCTTCGCTCCTTTGATCCAAGTAAGTTCCTTTGTCACAAACCTGCAAGCACAAACAAGGAAAACGATTAAATAGCACCTGAATATCCAATATTATAAAACATATTTAACATGAAAGTCAAGGAGTCCATGAAACAAATAACATGAGATACTTGTTGAGAAAAATGAGCTTGATTGTATTAATTCAAAAGGAGAAGAACCTTACAACCTTTGCCTTAACGCTGTACAAGCTCCTCCCAGGGTCCAACAAGAAGTCTCCTCTACTTTGACAAGCTTCACTCACTCCCCAATGAAGCCAAAAAGGTATGTGATCTCTCCTCTTAAGCTCAAATAGGAAGTTTTGATTTCACTAGCATTTACCCTCAAAAGTTTTTAGCTTCTAACCTCCCCAGCCACTGACCCAATGCCTCAATTTATAGTGCAATGGAGATCAATTACCAGCTCCTCCTTCAAAGGGATAGAGTCCTCCTTCAGAGGGATAGTTCCTCTCAACAAGGGATTAGTTCCTCCTATTATGGGATGCATGAACCACTTGGAGCGAACAATCCACGTAACAAATGCTTCTAGAAAACTCTAGAATTAACCCAAGATGAGTTTTTTAAGATAAAGATTCCGCCTTTTGACTTTTACAGGGGTACGCACCCTCCCCTTTACATACAGAGCGTATAAGTACGCAGATATCCTGAACAAAAGGTGCGGACCCGCAGCCAAAAGTGAGAGAAAGTGCGGAACCAGAGTTACATTGCTTTTTTGATGTCTTTCTCTCATTTCTAAAGCTTGTTTTGAAGAGCTGAGGTTTGAGACTTGCTTAAGAAGCTGGTATAGGTGATGATAGACCCACACCGACTGCAAATAATCAAGGTGATGATATTTTTGTGTAACAGATTGCCCCCTAAAGTGCGAAGTCTGTAGTATATGAGGATTTTTCATTTATCATATAGGAAGAGTGAAGTTCTTTATCATTTCGAGGATCATCTTGCGGAGAGCCCGGTTGGAACCTGTAAAAACATTCAATGCAAAATATATATATGAGATCATATCATCACTGAGGTAGGCATTCCATACTCAGATAAAATTGACTAAGAGACTGAAAACTGACTAGAAGACTAACTACTGCTCTAATATAGGAATGATCTCGTAACACATCATAAGTACAAACACATGTGGACACAGTATGGACGCAGCCATCTGTTTATGAATAGTTCATAATATAATGAATACAAAATTCCTCGCAACCTGG
>APFE030524109.1:108084-132001 GCA_000404065.3 Pinus taeda | reverse complement strand
CAGTTGCATTGCTACCTATTGCAATAACCAGACTATCCCACGAATCTGGTAGAGAACACAAAAGACTAATGCACTTATGATAACTGACTTACCACAGTATTAAACACATTCAGATGCTCTATCATCGAGTCTCCATCTTTCATCCTCAAGTTATACAGCTTTTTTCACAGGAACAATTTATTCACTAGAGACTTAGATTGGTACAAAGCCCCTAACTTGTCCCACAAAGCCTTCACCATAGCTTCCCCTGATACATTTAGCAAAACTGAATGTGACACACATAATTGTATTGTGCTCTTTGCCTTCCGATCCAACTTCTTCCATTCTTCATCGGTCACTCCCATTGGTTTAGTACCTGGATCTACCGCGATCCACTAATCTTTATCCACCAACAAATCCTCCATCTTGAAATTCCACAACTCAAAACTCTGACCATTGAACTTCTCAATCTCTATCTTTCCACTGCTTGCCACCTTATTTCACCACCAAAATCGATCTCGCAGATCTCCCACTGAACAGGGTCTATCACAGGCCCGAGCGAAACCCCTCAGCAACAAAGGCGTCCCCTTGAAGCCAAAACAACTCTGATACCAAATGTAGGTTTTAACCCCGTATAGAAATTACCTGCATACGAATTCTGAATCACAGGAAAAATAAAAATGTGAGAGCATAACACATAAAACACGTATACATGGAGATTTCCCACTGGATCCCAAAACTAGGACTACCAGCTTGATTTTTCATTATGTTCCTTTCAATGTTACAATACATATTTATACATGCCGAAGCATCCAACACCATGGACTGAAAAACCATCGCGTCCAAAACCATGGACCGAAAACCATCACGTCCAAAAAACATGTGCGAAAATCATGCACAAAACCATAGGTGGGTCTGCCCAACTTAACATAGGGTCCAAAACCAAAATTTTCTGGGGCGCTGCCCCGGACCCCATAAAGTGGGGTTACGGGTAACCTTGAAACCCCCTGTTAACTATGTGGAAAGAATATAACACAACCCAATAGTGATGCTCACAAGCGTGAAGAAGTGGGATTGAAACTAGTGAAATTAATTACATTACATCTATCATAACCTTTAGGAATCACACCTAATAACTAGGAATTTTTAGGAAGGTCACTCATCCCAATGTTATATTAGCTCAAATATAATACCTTTGTTTTGATCATTAGAATGTATTGAATTGTATTATGTATAAATTGTAAATGAATTATTATAATAATAGAAATCAAGATATGTGAACTTGTATAATGGTCCCATATATAAATGATATAAATATGTTAAGTATGGAATCTTAGTGTAGATTTCAGCAAAAAGGCTTGTCTAGTGAATGGATGGTTAAATAGATGATGTAAATATACCTACATAGATTGTTTTCTAGTGTTGATATGGTTAACTAAATCTATATACATATTGATGTAGAAATAGAATACATCATGGTCCAAGATGGTTGTAAAGAGTGCTAGAGCATATAAAAATACATGGGAAGTGGAAGGTAGTTATGAGAAAATAAATCATCTATTGTTAAATTCTACACTTTGATCTCATCCGTTTTCCATCACGTGTTCTTAAAAATAATTTCATTCACCTCTATTAGCACACAAAATCATTCATTGAATTCATGTAAGAGTTCGGTGGGAAAGTATTCTCACATAGTTATGGAATTGTGGATGAATACAATGATAATGGAGAAGTGTTAGAATCCTCCATTCCTCTTATTAGTAGTAATTCTAGTAAAAATTTCCTCAAATATTTGATTATTCACTCAGTCACTCTATCATTCATTATATCATTCTCACATTCAAGCTACAAAATTCTCATGTGCAATTCTCCATTTCTAAACAATAACCAATCTAGAAATTGACCATATCAACATTGGAAAGAGGAGATTATAGAACACAAGTGGGAAATAGATGGTAATATATGAGAATATAGATCAATAAAATTAATAATCCTTCACCCCCTATACAGTTTCTACTCTTGGGTGCTTGAAAACTAGTGTTATTCTTGTAGGAAAATGATCCCAAAAAGCATAAAATAGTTTTTTTTTTTCTACCACATTGAAGAACATTAGAAAGAAGAATATCCTTAAGGGATTATTACACAAAAAATGGAATATTTTCCTTGTGTTGTGTGAAGCAGTGTAAGATATAATGTTATGGTTGGTTGATGGTTGAATGAGAAGCTTGCCACACTACATTGAGTAAATTAATTAAGCATGAGAGAAAATGTGTGGGTTGAGTGATTTAGAAACTTGTAATTTTGTTTGTTCACCTTCATAGCCTCATAATGTGTCTCGGGGGTGGTATTAGAACTAGACACCTACATTTGGTTGAAAATCAGCCTTTAGAAACCATCTTCCTAGAATTTATTCCTATTAAAAAATGAGTATTATATTGTCATTAATAAATACTAAACATTAATGTTATTTTTTGATATGGAAATTATGTCTTTTCATGTTGCATGTGAGTATGCTTAACTTTATTAATAGTCATTTATATTCCATGATTTTTTTTTATTATTTACTTGTTTATTTTAATCTTCATTATTTCACCTATGCATGCATTTCTTTTAGTTATGGTTCTCCCTAGGAGGATTTCCCTTTTGGAATTGTGGAGTTATGGCATCTAAGGAGAAAATTTGAAATATCTATTTTTTGGCCACCTACTAAAGGGCTAGGAGTGTTGGGAAATTATGCCATATTATGGTACCAAACCACAATTTTAATGTTGGGACAATCCGATATAGTTTTAATAATACCGTGACATTATTCACCAGCTTGTGTGGTTAAGTTGAGAATTTTGGGGCATTTGAAAGGTAGGAAAGAGGCCAAAGCATGTTGAGATATATTAATGTAAACCAATGAGTACAAATACACTCAAAATTCTTTAATTCTAAGAGATTTATTGTGAAAAACAATACCAAATGATGGGAAGTTATTTGAATTGAAGAGAAATTGATTGATGTGATAGATGGAGATCGGAGGAAAAGAGAAATTTGTGGTATTTCGTGTACATTACTTTATCATTAGGTGGTTTACCATGAATGAACAATATAACATCTATGAATTTATATCAATAGTTGATAATCACTAACTGATGTGGAAGACTCTTGAGTGGAGAGGTACTTGTTCTACAACGAATGGCTAGGTTCATAGTAGAATATCTAAATCGATGACTATGGATCATGATTCACATAGAATCGGATTAAAATGGAGGTACCAAATTCATCACAAATGATTAAGATATCACCTATGGATGTGAATTTATTATCAAAAATTGTCCATGCAATAGGAAATGTCTTAATTGAAGAAGTACATGTGATGTCATGAATGGTTGAGATCACACTCACTAATCTAGATCAATACCAATAAAAGGGGTTTTCATCTTATAGTGTAAAAAATTGTAGCTATAAAGGATATTGAAGGAGGGTCCCATTCTCCTATTAACCTAAGATGCCACGTTGAAGACCTAACAAGATGATAATCCCCAAGTTTGACATGAAGGTGATTAGTGTAATAACCCCTACTTAAAATATTCAAGTAATTACATCAATTTATGTGATTATTAATCAACACACAACTATTCAACTATTTAACATAGAATTTCTAAAACAAGAGTAGAGACAACTTACCTGTACCAATGATATTCCTTACTTGTGCCTTTAGAGTTGAATTCTCTTTGAAAGCCACTATCTGCAATAATTTTTTTGGGGATGACTCCCCACCCAACCGTAGGCTCAGTTTCACATAATATTTCTACAACTAGCCACCCCCAAGCCCTCAATAAATGTACTACTACTAAGGAATCCTTTGTCTCACAACACTTTTCTCCCAAGAGATTGGATGAAGAAATGATGAATACCATATTCCTCATTCTCTAGCTCACAACACTTCTCTCCCAAGAGAATGGATGAAGGAATGATGAACACCATATTCCTCATTATCTATTAAATAGACAAAACAATGGAAAGGGGTATGCATGTACGCATTCCATGTGTTAGCATGCAACTTTTATCTCTTTATTTTAAGTTTTACTTATTTTAATATTTCTCGTATTTTAATTCTTTCTGATTTTATTCCCTTTTACTTTTTGATAACTTTATTTACTTTTACTAATTTTATAGTTCTCTTAGTTCAAGTCTTTCTTATTTTATTTTACTTTTTGTTAAATTTATTTATTTTTACCCTTTTTGTAGTTTACTTTTATTCTATATATATATATATATATATATATATATATATATATATATATATATATTAAACTCCATTATTGTTATTTACTATTTTATTTAATTATTATTATTATATTCTGTTTAGTTTTTATTTACTATTTACTATTATTATCTTCTCTTTAAATTTTTATTATTTATTTACCATTATTATATTTTCTTTATTGTTTATCATTTATTTCCCTATATTTTCATATTACAATATATTATTTTTTGAGAAACTGAATTCGGATATTCCACAGCCCTCATCTTTAATTCCTCGACATTTCGAGTCTAGACCAAGACTCATCATCAGGAATGATTTACAAAGAAGAGAATTGTGAGAAATAAATATGGTATAGGTGAGTTGTCAAGTTGGTAAGCCGACCATCTCAATGATTTGAATTTGAAATTCATTTTTTATTTTTATTGTTAATGATATTCTTATAATATTTTTATTAATTTTAATAATTTATCAAATTGCATTCATTATTGAATGTATTTCTTTCTTTATTAAAATATTTTTAGGGAGGAGAGCGTGAATAACAACTAGGGTTGAACGTTTGCAAGCGTTGATCTCCATGGTAGGGCGTCGAGGAAGGAGCTCTACTCCCTCCTACAAGCAGGTTGTTACCAGCCATGGTAAGAAGCCAATGGAAGAAGTCAGAAGTCTTGATGATGAGGGGAAGGAGAGCAAGGAAGAAGAGCAGGAGGGAGTCAAACATTGGGAAAATAAAAGCACAAAAGAAAAGGAGGACAATGACAAGGAAAAGGGAGCAAAAACCAAGGGATAGAAAGGACCTTGTAAGCCCAAATCTGAGGTTACACCCAGGGTAGTCCTGAATGATCTTGCGTTGCAGGCATACAGGGACCACATGCGATCTTATGCTATCATTTGTAGATTCATGGGAGTATGGCCCACTGAAAAAGCTTTACAGACATGGATTGAATACCATTGGAAACCAAAAGGGAGCATTGACCTATATCTGGGGTCAAAAGGATTCGTTATAGTGGTCTTCACTAATATTGACGATAAAGACAGAGTGTTTGAAGGAGGGCCCTACTTTTATGCAGTTTCTGGCCTCTATATGAGGTTGTCGATGATGAACGTTGTCCCGGAGTGGGAGACTTTCACATCAGTTCCAGTTTCGGTAAGACTTTACTCCCTTCCTCTTGATTACTGGCAAACAAAATCGCTAACAGCCATAGGTAATAAATTAGGACATTTTGTCAGGGCTTCAGAAGCCACTAGAAGAGGAAAATATGCCTCCTTTGCATGAATCTATGTGGAAATGGATCTCTCCGGAGCTCTACCGGATGAGTTGATCCTCGAATATTTTGACGAGGAATGGGTGCAAACAGTAGATTATAAACATATTCCTTTTATATGTTGCAGATGTCATGAGCATGGACACTTGTTCAGAGATTTCCTTCTCAGTAAAATCAAGAATAAGAGTAGAACTTCCACAATGAAAGATACAGAAAGCTTTCAAAAAGTGAGCCACAGAGGAAAAGGTAGCAAAAGGGGACTTAAGCAACACCAAGCAGAAGGGCCTCAAGTTTTGCAGGATAGTTCCAAGTTCTCGAGCAAGAAGAAGAGACAATAAGAGTAGATCAAGGAATAGAGTAAAGTCCAGAGGACAAGGAGATAGAGGAGGACAAAGACCAACCAAAGAATAATAACATACAACAAGAGGCTATGATGAGTGATGTAGAACTGGATATGGACCAGGAAATGACCCAAAGCGAGATGGAAATGGAGGATCATGAACTGTAGGAGATTCTAGACAGAGAGCACCTAGATTTGGAAGGGTTCTTGAAATAGAGAACCATGGGAGGGGTAGATTTGTTACCTTAAGAAGAGTTCTCCAGAGTTCAACAGTTGTACTTATGGAAAACCTAGGCTAGTGGGGTGGAAAGATAAGGTAACATGACAAACCATGGCAAAGAAGGTGTGAAATCTATAAAAAACACACCAGGATTAGCACCTCGAGGCCTAGGAAAGAAAAGAGGCAGAAAAAAGTAGAATGAGCTGTTGATTGAGTGTGGAAAGCTAATGATGGATTCAGGTAAGTTGAAATACCTAACCAGTTACTCTTTCACTAATCTTTAATTATGAAGTTTACTTATTGGAATATTAGGGGTCGAGGTAGTAAAAGGAGGCAAAGATTACTTAGTAACATAATGAAATAGGAAGCTCTATATATTATATCTATCTAGGAAACTAAATGTTCAATTCAGAAAATCAAAGAGCTTCGTAGTAAATGGCTCAGTCGTTCTGAGTTCTAGAAGTCAAGGCAGAAAATACAGCAGGTGGTATTCTTACTCTTTGGAATCCCCTAAAGATTGGTATAATAGATGCTGAAGCTTCCAGAAATTATTTATCAGTGGTCATTCAACTTGTGGGGGATAGGGAGATATATCTGGTAATGAATGTTAATGGCCCTCAGAGAATGGACGACAAATTGAGATTTATAGATTTTCTTATGGATCTATGAGAGAGATATGTTGGGAGTCCATGGATTATGGGTGGGGACTTCAACATGATCAAATCAATTTCAAAGAAAAAAGGGTGTACCAGAGCTCTAACCAAAGATGCCTTAGCTTTTCAATATTTTATGGACACTATGAAACTGGTTGTCATGGATTCAAGTAATGGTCTCTTTACTTGGAACAATAGAAGAGGAGGAGGGTCTCTGGTGGCCTCAAAGCTAGATAGATTTATATTATCAGAGGATCTTATACTCAATGATAATGGAATGGAAGCAAGGACTATGCCCTTTGGAGGATCTGATCACTGGCCAATTCAACTGGAGATCAAGGGCATTGGTACTCCTAGGAATAGACCTTTTAGATTTCAGAATATCTGGCTCACCCATCCAAATTTTATCAACAACATTTCAAGCTAGTGGTCTGAAGATCTTCATATTCAGGGTACATGCATGTTCCTTCTTCAAAAAAGACTAAAACATATCAAGCTAAAGCTAAAAGAGTGGAACAAGAAAGAATTTGGCAATATTTTTGAAGGTTAAAAGGTTGTTGAAAAAAAACTATAGATACTTAACCAATCCCTTATCAAGGTTGGATTTGATAAAGTCAGCAATGATAGATCCACCAAACTTTAGCACGAGTGGGAGAACTTATTAAAACAAGAGGAAATATTTTGGAGACAAAAATCTAGAGTGCAATGGTTAAAGGAAGGGGAACGAAACACTAGATTTTTCCACAAGCCAACCTTGGCAAACCGAGCTCATAATAGAATGTCCTCAATTAAGGATGAGGAAGGGAAACTTCTCAACACCCATGAAGAGATAGAAGCAGTATTAGTTCAACGCTTTCATGGGATTGCAAAGGAAACCATTTCAAACAGAGAGCCTTTCATTAAGAATCTAACAATACATATACCAAGACTAGTGTCTAGAGAGGATAATTTCAACCTCAATAGACCAGTAACTGAAGAGGAAATCAGTGAAGTTCTCAAGGAAATGCAGAATGGTAAAGCACTGGGTCTTGATGGTTTTAATGTGCATTTATTTAAAGCTTGCTGGAATATTATTAAATGATATATTCTGAATGTAGTAGAAGATTCCAGGAGGAATAGAACTATTCTGAAGGCACTCAACACCTCCTTCATTTCTCTGATCCCTAAACAGGATAATTCCTTAACTCCTGATAAGTTTAGACCCATAGCATTGTGCAATGTGGTTTACAAGATTATAATCAAGGTTGTAGCCAACAGACTTAAACCTCTTCTCCTCACTCTAGTTTATGGGGAGTAATCTAGTTATGTGGAAGGTAGACAAATTCTCAATAACATTATTCAATCACAAGAGGTGGTGCACTCACTGACTAGCAATAGGAAGGCTAGAATGATCATGTAGCTAGACTTAGTTAAAGCCTATGATAAGTTTAACTGGACCTATATCAGGAGCATTCTTATTGCTTTTAGGTTTGATCATAATTAGGTTAGATGGGTCATGGCTTTGGTAATTTCTTCTAGCTTTTCAATTTTGGTAAATGGCTTTCTCTCTGAGATTTTTATTCCCTCAAGAGGCTTCAAGCAGGGAGATCCATTCTCTCCCTTTCTCTTTATACTCATGATGGAAGGACTTGGTAGATCGATTAAGCAGGCAAAAGCAGAAAGCAAAATCAAGGGTCTTCCACTTTCTGAGAATGGACAGACTTTGACTCATCAACAATTTGTGGATGATACCATGTTGCAAGGAGTTCCTAGAGTCAAAGAAGCTTTGGAATACAAACAACTTCTAATTGACTTCGGTTTGGCCATGGGTATGGAGGTTAATCTATTCAAATTTAAAATCTTTTTCTTTAATACCGATATTGCTATTCAAAGGAATATCTCCAAAATTCTAGGCTTTCAAAGAGATTCTCTTCCTTCGAAGTATTTGGGATCCCTATTAATACTAAACCTCTTCATAAGAATATCTGGGAATTGGTGGTTAATAAGATGCAAGATAAAATCAAGCATTGGACCATCATATCTTTAAACCTGGCTGGTAGGTTGGTGCTTACAAAGGTTGTTCTCCAATCTATCCTAGTTTTCATGCTTTCAGCACTCCCTGCACCAAAAGGAGTCTTACAACAATTCAGAATCATTCAAAGAGACTTCCTCTACGGTAAGGGGGGAAAACGGAAATGGGCCTTAGATTCTTAGGAAAAGATTTTCAAACCTAAAAATCAAGGAGTTCTGGGTTTGGATGATCCGAAGGTTCTAAGCAGGGCTTTAGGAGTTAAGTTATGGTGGAGATGGCTGAAAGAACCAAAGGCCCAATGGGCTAGTATCTGGACAGAAAAGTATGCTAGCACTTGGGATAATAATGAGCATATAAGGATTTCTAGAATTATTAAGGGCTCTTACATCTGGAATAAGGCCTGGGAGAGCAGAGGCTTAGTTCAAAAGAATAGGTTCTGGGAAATCAGAGAGGGGGATCTGACACTTTTTTCGGAAGATAAATGGCAACAAAAACCAATACTGTTAAAAGAGGAATTTCTGGACCTCAAGAGAGAGACGGGCATCATAGGGTTATCACACGTCAAAGATTTTTGGGATCAAAATAATAATGCAAGTAAATGGAGAAAGTGGAGGAACTTGATTTACAGGGAAGATAACCCCTTGAAAACTAAAGTTGACGCTCTCATGCAGATACTGGAACAAAGGAATAATTTAGTGATAGGGGGACATGACCAATTGAGGTGGAGCAACAATAATGAGGGTACCTTTAACCTTAAGGAGGCAAAATGCAAACTCCTTGAGATGGATTCTCTTGCTTCGGATAGAATATGGAAAAAACCGTGGAAGCATCAAGGCTGGATGAATATTAAACTCTTCATGTGGTTGGTTTATCATAAGAGAATTCTAACTTGGGATAACATAAGGAAAAGGGGTGTTCTGGGGCCTTCCAGATTCCATCTCTGTGAATCCCAAGAAGAAACCATGGAACACCTCCTCAATAAATGTATCTTCACCTCTAGTTTGTGGGATTCTTTTGCTAACATCTTCCAAAAGAGCGACAGAGATAGAGGGTGTATCATCAACACCCTAACCTAGTGGAGGCGTAATTATTTAGATAATGAAATTCTTGGCTCAACTTGGGCTCTTACGCCTAGCTTCATTATTTGGAATGTCTGGAAGGAAAGGAATAAGAGAATTTTAAAAAATGAAAAAAGATCCCTCCAATGACTTTTGAAGTAGACCTTGACTCAACTTAAAGAGACGGTTGGTACCATAGTGCGAAATACCCCTAATAATACACCTTCAAATGTTGAAAAGAGGATTCTAGTATATTTGGGAATGCAGGGGCTTATGTTGCAGGGCCTGAACATAAAGGTTATCGTCATGCATTCTAAGCATGAATTCTATCCTCCTCCCCCTTAGGAATTTCTGAAATATAACATAGACATGGCTTCAAAAGGCAACTCGGGCAATGCGGGCTTTGGAGGGGTGCTAAGGGATGATTCTAGTAATATCCTTTTCATCTTCCATGGACATTTAGGTAGAACAACAAATAACATGACAGAAGCCATGGCTATGGAGCAGTGCTTAGAACTCTTGGTGTAGGATAAATGATAGAATCTGATTATTGAAGCTAACTCTGAGTTAATTCTCAACACAGTCAAAAAAATTAGTTGGGGCTCAGAGCCAGAGAAGGTTTCAAAACACTGGAGATTGATCCACGTCTTTCAAAGGATCCAGCTCCACCTCAGAGGCCTACGCACAGTTAGTTTTAACCATGTGCGAAGGTAGGCCAACAACCTTGCTGATTTACTGGCTAATCAAGGAGTGAAGTGTACCATGGATAAGGTTGTGATGCGTGGGCATAGGTTGTCTCAAGATAGTCTCATGGATCAGTGATACCCAAGTAGATGAGGATATGATGGTGTACCACATCAAAACTATGGAAGCTTTGTCCAACAATTTGGTTTAATTATGAGCTATAAGTTTTTCCTTTTCTTGTTTTTTCTTACGTGGCTCGAAGGATTCTGCTACCATAGTAGTTGGTTGGAGGGAAGGGGTAGTACGTCACCCATGCTCACATATGGTTGTAAAGGAGAAGGTAGTAGCTACCGGAATCTGGGATCCAATGGCGACTAGAATATTCTCAATACACTATCTAAGGATGCTAATCTGCCAGCTGAGTGGTTTCTGGTATATCGGGGGCCTCTCAGGTGGGAAGTGGTTTTTAAAATTTGGGAGCGATCATGCTCTTTGAGTGACACATGGACGAGGGGTGGTTTTGTTTTCCTCCCTTATTGCACGTTAATTAGCATCACTTTTGCTTGGTGCGATTTGATCCTATGTCATAGGATCAAGCCCAACAGATCTACAGATATGATTCATCGATCTTGTTAGTGGGGCTATAAGGTTAAAAGGTGGACTTCTAGGTGGTGCGGTATTCACCTCTACCATTGGATCAAGTTGGAAGGATCGACGGTCAGGAATCTGTGCGCTTACTGGTGGGTCCAAGCTACTAATTGGTGGGAGTCTTGGCTTACCGAGGTCCTCCTCTGCCGTTGGATGGAGCTAGGAGTTCTAATGGTGGAGATTAACGACTTTCTCCCCCTTTCAGATTTGGTGGGTTGATTTTCTGGCCTTGGTACTTTTTTCCATTTAGGGTGGTACAGTTGTGTGGGTAAGGGTTGGAGTATTCACACTTTACTCATGACCCTTAGTTTTTCTAGAAGGTAATTTTTGATTAAGATCCATGTTTCCATGTGGATGGTTATATTCTATGTAAATATTTTTCTGATTTAATAATAACGAAGGTACGACTCTTGCTTTAGTAAAAAAATATTGTATTTCTTTCTTTATATTCTTAATCTTATTATAAAGTTTCTTTTTAATTTATTATTTTAATTTAAATTTAATTATTGCTGTTATAAATTGATTTTCTTAAATTTGAATTATTGCTTAATTTACGTTAATTATTAGTTTGTTTAGTCAACTGAGGTTATTTACCTTAGTAAGTTTTCTATTTATTTTAAATTCTAATTGAGTCTATATTAATCTATGTTTTTAAGGAGGGATGGTTAGTGAATTGTTTCCTTTAATACTTAGTTTAAGTTTGTGCAATTGGTTTATTTTTTAGGTTTTCTTTAAAATATTATGTTAATTAGTAGTTTTATTATTTATAATGTAATAATTTATTTAATTTATTTTTAATTCTAATTAAAAAAATAAAAAATTATACAATAATAAATAATAAAACCTAATTATCACAATAATTTTAAAGAAAACCTAAAAATAAACCAATTGCACAAACTTAAACTAAGTATTAATCTAGTATTAAAAGAAACAATTCACTAAACATCCCTCCCTTAAAAAAATAGATTAATATAGACTCAATTAGAATTTAAAATAAATAGAAAACTTACTAAGGTAAATAACCTCAGTTGAAGAAACAAACAAATAACATTAACATAAATTAAGCAATAATTCAAAATTAATAAAATCAACTTATAAACAAAAATAATTATATTTAATTAAAAAAAATATAATAAAATTAAAAAGAATCTTATATAATAAGATAAGAATATAAAGAAAGAAAATACATTCAATAATGAACGTAATTTGATAAATTATTAAAATTATATAAAAATATTATAAGAATATCATTAATAATAAAATAATAAAAATGAATTTAAAATTCAAATCATTCAGATGGTTGGCTTACCAACTTGATAACTCACCTATACCATATTTATTGCTGAAGATTCTCTTCTTTGTAAATTAGTCCTGATGATAAGTCTTGGTTTGGACTCGAAATGTCAATGAATTAAATATGAAGATTGTGGAATATCCGAATTCAATTTCTCAAAAACCACACCATAGAAATCTACAAACCAATATTTATTATTATTATTATTATTATTATTATTAGGACACATTACATACTCCACCCCTCTTTAAGGAACTTCATCCCTAAGTTAAGTTTAATCATTTAACATTTTATTTATTTAATTATTTATTACTTCACATTTTCCCTATACCCTCTGTTAAACTAGTATAACCAGTAGGCATTGAAAGTTTCCATAACACCTGAGACATCTTGAGGAATCTTTGTCCTTTTTCTCACATTCGGAACCAGGCATAAGCCTCATCGGTTTGTAACATAGCCCAAGGTTGGCCCCAAGGGTCACACTCGACTCAAACTTCATTTTCCCCAAGGTAAGCATCCAGTCCTGGTACCCAGTGATTTTGGGCATCTCACAAGGCTGAACCACTCCCTCCACACTCACTAAAGTGCACAACACTAGGCATCAAAGTCCTTACACTACCATGAGACTTCAGTATCCCAATCCAATATCAGGCACTTGGCCTCCTTAATATGGTCCCACATCCACTCAAGAGCTATACATTAAGATCTATACAAGACAAATGACCCAATAACATATGTAGTGTTGATTGAGTATGTCCCCAGCCCATATGGTGTTACATATTCTCCCTCGCAAGTATGGGATCCCAAGAGATCATCAAATAAGCCAACCCTTTCGGCCCATTTGTGGATTTCCTGTCAATCACCACATATCAACATGTAGGTATGCATTAGTTATAACATCATAGTATCATAGAATATAATCCACATTCCAACTCTTGAATGTCATCATGATAACATAGATTCATTTTTAATCACCACTCTCTAAATAGTAAATAAATGCAAGCTCATGCATGTCGTAAAATACGCATGTGATTACCACATGCTTCACATCATAAAATACCCTCATAAATTATAACATCAGCATGTCAAAATTGAAGACATATCATAAGATCACATAATAAATGAACCAGATGTCAATATACCTCATATCATAACATCATAAATATGTGAATAATCTCAATACATATAAAATATAAGAAATAATACACTATAAGATTCGTATCATGATTCATTAAAAAAATCAATTTCATTTTCTTCTATAACAATGAATACTAATAATGAAATAAGATTATTCAACATCCATCTAAAATTATGCTATATCATCAATATTGTTAGTAACATGTTTTCATCAAGGTACCAACTACTTTTTAATAATCATTTACTGTTATTTTAATTAGGAAGTTGAATATTTACCTAGGGTTATAGTCATCATCATTAAATTTCAAGGGGTAAGATCCTCAAAGCAATGTTGGCCAATTAAACTCTCGATATGGCCAAAGCACTATGAAAGTTCAATCACATATATTTTTAATCGTATGAATTACATCTATATAATTATAAAAAGGACACTCCCAACCGTAAATGATAACCCAAAATTACACAAATGTATACCCTTGCGAGGTCAAACTCTTACATCAATTCCATAAACTATAATATGCTAGAAACTAGGATACAACATAGGCACATGATAACATTATTACAACTAATCAATAAATAAATATAATAGGAATTATCGAAATAATAAAAAATTATATTTTAGATGACTTATAGTAGATCAACACCATGAGAAAAATTGATACCTCTACAATAAATTGATGAAATCAAGTCATAATGACCAATCATCAAAACTCACATAATTCAGTAAAGGATGCCACATTGTTAGTTATTCTAAAACTAATGTCAACAAGGTCCATAAAATTCTCCCTCAGTCAAATGCAAATTTAATATATTAGTGTCAACAATATTAATAACTAGACCCAAGGGAACCCAAACAATAAATAAAATTGACATATTAACTTAATAGACAAGTATACATTAGGTGAGAAGTCAATATTTTTAATTATAACTAAAATATGAAAAACCATGGTTGAAGAATAACATCTCATCTTTATTTTTCACTATCCTTCTTAATAATAATAATAAGTTCCACAATGAAGATTAAAACAACAATTTATTTTCCATTCAACCAAATCCCTTTATTAAAATACTTAAACCATAAGTTATCAATAAGCACTGATTTTGTAGTATTCTAAATATTTTCAAAACTAATAAAAATTAAAACAAAAATTTATAATAATTCACTAATACCTACCTAAAATACAAAAAACACTTATTATTTTAGTCTTACATGAATGCATTAAAAAGTTAAATATTTTTACATTTATTAAAATTAATTAAATAACTTGCAATCCATGAGTTTAATGAATTATCCTATGCAAACTATTTATCTGTTTCAAACATACGAAGACCAAAACAAAAATAGTTTGGTTGTTTAAACTCTTTCAAAACCTCACAAGATTATTAAAAGTTAAAATATTTTTCAAAAAAAATCTATACATAATAAAGACTTAATTTTGTAATTTTGAGGGTATCATGGTTTAAATTTTATAATCTGATTGGGGACATTTATTTCTTAATCCTTTATAACCTCATCAAGATTATTAAAGTTAAAAATATTTTTTTCAAAAAATCTTCATTAATAAAGACTTAATTTGTATTTAGGGTATCATGGTTAAATTTTATAATCTATGGGGGACATTTATTTCTTAATTCCTTTATAATATAAATAATGTAATGTAATATAATAAATAATATTTATAAAAAAGGACTTACAATTAGTAACTCAGGGAAACTATAATGACAACTCCTTCGGTTAGAGACTATCATTAGTTAACAGTTCATCTCATTCCCTTAATTGAGCATAAAGTGAGTATGTACTAGTTGAGGTATTCTAAGTTGTAGTTAGGTAGACATCGTCAGTGGAGTTTGGGCCTGCAATGTTACAACACTTGTTCATTAGTTCGTTACTAGAATGTATGGTAAGTGCTAGTTGTTCACTAATTCTCTTCCAAGGATTGACATACTTTGACTAGAAAGATAACAGTACGATATAAACTAAGGGATTAACTCTGTGAATCAACATTACATTCAGGCGCTTCGACCTGTGAATGATTAATAAGAGAGAATAATTTGGTATTGTAATACTAAATCTTTACAAGGTTATGGTTCTATAATTTGCTGGATTGAAATGGAAAATTTTTCAATGAACCCCAATTTGCAGGATTCAACGTTGTTACTGAATGATGAATGCATTAAATTTTATAAACTACAAAGAGACAAAAGGAAAGTGTATCAATACATGTTTTGTAATTATTTTTCTTACACAAAAACTAACGCAATGGACAAGATGATAGCCTAATTGAAATTGTGATTCCATAAGTCGATTCATGATCCATGCATAGGAAGGAGAGAGACAATGTTGCTAGATTAATTCAGATACACCGATATAATTTTGCTATTCCTTTAGCATAATGACCAACATGAATATTTGGTAGAAAACACTCCTAAAGATTTAAATTTCATAGGAGGCTTTGTTGAGGGTTATTAAACAATGAATTTTGAAGTGGATTAAGACCTTTCTTCACCTTGAGTTGACACACGATGCATGCCTATGTATTATAACTTGTGTTATTTTGTGTAATCTAGAGGAATAATAACTACACCCCATAATGAGGTAATGAACTATAAGAGCAGGCTTCTAATACAAAGATTCATTGATGTTGCAGGTGCATTTTGTTGAAGATCTATGTTGTATATATTCTACAAATTTATTTTATCCATTCAACGAGAGCATGGTTCTCTTATCATTGTGATGACACTATTTGTTAAGATCCATGATGGTTTTTTTGGCAATACACTACTAAAACAATAGTCATATAATTTTACCAACGAATTTTAATCAATTTATTTCTTAAGTGCTAGAAGAAAAATCACTATTCCTAAAATTGGTATTTATTCACTATTCTACAATATTGCTATTTTGGGTTGTTATAAGTTATTCATTTTAAGTCATATTGGGTACATCATGTATCAACAACAATATTGATATATTACTTATATATTATATATCAACACCCTAACTAATTATATAAGGCTTCGTGATATTTTATAACACACTCTGTTTTGGGTAAAGATATAGTTTATCCTCCTTAAAATTATTATTAAAAAGAAATAATTTATTTATTAAAAAGAAATTATAATAATTATCAAAGAAATTTAAATAGTTATTTTAACATTGAAATGCCCATAGGTCTTAAGGGTTTGAACCTACCTCTAATGCCATATGTAACAACTCCAATATAAAATATACAAGTAATTAAATCAATTTATGTGATTATTAATCAATACAATATTATTTAACTATTTAACATAGAATTTGTAAAACACGAGTAGAGACGACTTACTTGTACTGAAGATAGTCCTTAATTGTGCCTTTAGAGTTGAATTCTCTTTGAATTATGCTATCTGCAACAAATTTTTTGGGGACGACTCTCCAGCCAACCATAGGCTCAATTGCACATCATATTTATACAACTAGCCACTCTTGAGCCCTCAATCAATGTACTACTGCTAGAGAATCATTTGCCTCACAACACTTTTCCCCTAAGAGAATGGATGAAAGAATGATGAATCTCATCTTTCTCATCGTCTATTAATATATATATTCCAAACAGTTTTTGAAATGGAATCTACATTGCAATTCCATGTGTTCAACATGCAACTTTTATTCTATTTTAAGTTTTTACTTTAATTTAAATTCTCTTAATTAATTCTTCTTATTTATTGTTTTACCTTTTGATAAACTTATCTATTTACTAATATATATATATATAATATTATATATTAATTATATATATAATATATATATATATTATTATATACTCCAATTATTGTTATTTACTATTTTATTTAATTATTTCTTATTATTTATTATTTATTTACTATTATTATCTCTATATATTTTATTTACCATTATTATTTTCCCTTTTTTTATTTGTTATCATTTATGCATTATATTTAATTTTTATATTATATAATTTTTATTTTTATTTTATTTTTAGTTTTGTCTTATAGTATCTCTATATTATAAGACCAAGAAAAGAGGTTCTTAGGTCTTACAAAATTAGAAACATACTATAGAGCTATTTGTTCTCTTCAACTAGTGCAATAATATTTTATTCTTAAGTACATTGACTGGTATATTACCAACACTATGAACCATGTGCCTTGAAAATGATAAAAATATTATTATTAATATTCCACTTCGAGGCAAAATCCTCCTTTTATAATGAACATAATGTATAAGACAATATTTGATGATCCTAAGATTGGTATCCTTCGTATATGTATAGGAAATAAAGGGTATTTTTAAATTTTACGACCTATATAACAATGTAACAATAGAAATGTAATAACTCTATATATAGGGCTTTTAGGGTTAACATGGGTCTTTTCTAATGCTTAACATGCACCTTCCATTCCAACAAGTGTTGTCCTCAAGACTTCACTAATTGTAGGTATTTCTACATGCACCACTCATCTGCCCATGTCACCTCTTCCACTAGTATCTTCTTCCATTTAATGAGGTACTTGGTAATTGCTAGATTCCCAACTTCTTAATCCTTGTTTCTAGATTTTTTTTGGTTCTATGACGATTTTTCCTTCTTTAATAATCACTAGTAAAATAGTTTGTACTGGGATCTTGTTCCCAATTATCTTCTTTAAGAAATAAACATGGAACATTAGATGTACACATGAATATGGGGGAAATCACAAGTTGTAAGCCATACTTCCAAGACTGTACAACACCTTAGAGGGGCTATGATACCTTCCTTCTAATTTATTTCCCTTATTTTGTTGCTTGAGGGACATTTGTTTATATGGATTTAGTCTCACATGTATGAATCCCCCTACTTCAAATTCCCTTTCATTGTGTTGACTTATTATATATATATATATTATATATATAACATATATATATATATATATATGTAGTATGTATGTATGATATTATGTATTAGTATGTATGATGTATTGTTTCATCTTATTTTGTTATATAATCAATTTTCCTTCACTGGTTTGAGAACTTCTTGTTCGTGCCTTATGTGGTACTCCACTACTTGGGCCTTTAGAGTTCCTTTCAAGTGTGATGTCATTGATGGAGGATGACAGCGATAAAACGCCATATATGGGTACATATTTTATTAAGTATTAAATGGATCCATCATGTATATTTATCATATGAAAATCAATGAATATATACTTCTAAACAGTTTTTCATAATATAAATTTTCCCATCAGATTGAGGATGGTATGATTAGGTGTGAGCCAATTGAGTATAAAACAAGAAAATAATTTAGTCCAAAAATATGTAGTGAAAATATGATCTCTATAATTTACAATAATTCTTGGAATTCCATATAGCTTTTGGACTATTTCCATGAATGCTTCTACCAATATAATTGAATTCAAAAATGAGAAGGAGAGAAAACATTGGAATAATTTGCCATTCAATTTACCACTACTATAATGATAATATTTCCTTTAAATATGGGTAAACCTGTAATAAAATCCATTAAAAACTCTTCTCATTTTTGGCTCAGTATGGCTAATGGCTATAGATTCATTGGGTCTCAATTTTATATCCATTATTCTACTAGAATACCACACACTTCACTACAAATTTTTGCATATATACTTTAAATGTTTCCCCAAAAAATTTATTTCTTGATCCTATGGCATGTTTTCAAGAACCCCAAATGTGATTCTATAGGAGAAGTGTGTAATTCCAAAAGGAACTTATGTTTGAGTTGAGAATTCTTACATAAATGTAAGTGACCTTGATACCACAACAAATCATTCTTCCATATAAGTTTTTCTACTACATTAGGGTGTGCTTGTATTTCTTGAATGATCTTGCAAACCTTCCCAAAATTCTTTAATTCTATCCTTGATTCTTCTACCTAGAGAAATTCTAGAATGGAAATAGCACATAGTAAACCCTCTATGTCTTCCACTTTCCTTGAGGGTGTATCTACCACGATATTTATCTTTTCCATTTTTTTTTTTGTATAATCTCAAAGTCATAACCTAAATTTGTAACCCATTTTTTTTCTCTTCTCAAGATAATATTTATTCTAAGAAACAATTCAAGTAAGTTCCTATTTTGTTTCTCATGCAATTCATTTAGCTTCAATTGTTACCAATCATTAATTTTTTTTTTATATTCTCTTTGGTTTTTATTGATTAATTTAGCAATTTTTAAGAGATACTTTTGTGATAATTGTATATCATCACCCACTTCATTATCTTTACACTGTTAGTGTCAGTCTTTGCAGCCTTGCTTCAGTGATCAAACATGCTCTTACAAAGTGATTTTAAGGTGTCAAGGTCAAGTTTTGTCATTTCAATAAGTCTTCAAGCAAAATTTGGTCACTAGGCATTAGGTCTAGGGTTTGTTTTCACTCTTTTCAAAATGTCCAAATGTCAGTCCATGTCACCATTCAGCTGAGTGTTTTACCATTATTTAGAGTGTTCATCATCATGTTCAAGTTCATTATGGTCATTTTACAACTTGTTCTTGCTTTAGTTGTGCCTAGGTAAGGTCCATTTCCCTCTCCTAGGGTTTTGGAGGTAATTTCTCTTGGATGGTCAAATCATCGAAAAAACTTGTATCCTAATGTTTACACACCTTCCCATATCCTTAATGTACCTTATTAAACACTTCCCATCACTAAGATCCCCCAAATTCCTCATTTTTGCACAAACCCTAGCTTCTTGCTACAACTTGGCAATTTTCTAGGTTGGGCCTATGTTTTGCCCTTTTGGACCCCTTCCCCTCACTCAATCTCTAAGATTCCACTTTCCCCTGCTTCCTATCATCCCTCCTTACTTCCAAAAATTTCCCCAAGAATTTAGAAGCCCATTATCCCCTTCATTTCGCTTCATTTCGACAAAATTCCTTGTTTCACACATCGGGACAAGTTTCACTCAAAAGATGTTTTAGAGCAATCAAAGATGAATTTTGAAACATTGAGAGAGGTTTTTGTCCACAATAGGCCAAGGAAGAAAAAAATCCTTCACTTTTTACACAGGTTTCATGGTTTTAGAGAAATGTCAAAAATACAATCACCTTAGGAGAATTGATGCAACTTTGAAGTGACCTTGGGAAAATCAAGTTTTCTCCTAGCTTGGTGGGCCAAATAACTTTCTTGATGAGTCAAAGGATAACTAGATAAAATGATATTTCCAATGAAATATCATGAGCTCAATTTGGAGTTGAGGAAGGCATTCAAAAGTTGATTGCAACAGCACTCTTCCTTGAGGCAGCCTCATTTGGGACATTTTGACCAGTCTTGGGCGATTTGATGTTTGACAAGGCAAATAAGCTCCAAATTGAAAAATTCTAATTGGGTTGGAAAGTAGACTCAAATTCCTTTCTAACGAGCTATCTTGTGACTGAGTTTTACACCAGGAAGGCATCCAAAAGTCTTAAGAAAAAAGGTGCTATGCACATGCTCTATGCGTCGCGGGCCTCAAGCCCAGTGCGCCGCGCTTTCCCTTTGTGCCTCGCGTGATGCATAGGATTGGGAGGTGCAAATGACAAATGTCTTGCCATTTTGGATTTTTCATGAGAAATCATGAATTTTGGTACTTGGACAAGAAATTTGGGCAAGTTTTCGGTCCCCAAAAGGTCAAAAAACATGCAAAAAATGACCTCACTGCCCCTTTTTGGACACACAGGAAGCAGTCTTGGGAGAATGCACTTTTGGAGGGGAAAATGAACAGAAAATTGGAAAATTCCACTTAGGTTGGAAATTAGGCAGGTAGGGATTTCGAACAAGCCAATCTGAGCTCAATTTGGACTCCTGCAAGTGCCACAAAAGTAGGCTAAAAGGTGCACGACACATAGAGATTTTTGGTCAAATTTTCACCTTCCAGCTCAGAAATTCGGCCAGTTTGACTAGTTTTGATTTGTGATGTAATTTTTGACTTCTCTTGATGTCATTGATTGAACATGATGTATTTTTTACACTTAGTTACTTGTTCTAGAAGATTCATTCACGAAAGAGTGAAAATTTAATGAATGAATTGGTTTCCTACCTTATAGAGGCAAGTTGTTTTGACTGCCTAGATTGTAGTGCTTTGTTTAGAGTTGGTTGAAATAGCTCCTAGGATGATGAGCTCGACCCCTAGAGGCAAGGGAATGGGTTGGCTTGCCTATATTATGTGTTTTCTAAGTAATTTTGAGGGTTGGACCCTTGGGAAAAGCTTGACACTCTATTGTACATTCACTTCTACATTTTTGGCAAAGGAAAGACCAAGGTTTTGCAGCATTGTTTGGGATCCATGTGGCTTTATGTGTTGATGGTGTGCTTCTTTCAGTATTTGTAGGTTGTTAGGTGTATCATTTTCCTTCTCTCATCTTCTAAAATTGAACAAATGAAGTGTTAAGGTAGAATCCATAATTTGTTATGCTCTGCCTTTAAGTTTGTTTGATTTTCCATGTTTTCATCTGTTTATGGAGAATCCTTGAAAACTTATTGCTCTCCTTAACTTCTCACTAGTCAAATGTAGCCATTCATTCTCTTTAAAAGCATCAAGACGATCGCCTTCCTTTCCCCAATTGGACCTCTACAAAAACTATGTCTCATCCTTGCACCCAAAACTGCCTTTCCCTTTGATTCAACAAAAACCCCAAAAATCAATTTCAAACTCCTTGTATTTCATACCTAGCCTAAAATTAATTACCAATTTAGTCATCTAGAGCCTCATTGATTACCTTTTGTTGAGATTGACTCGGAGAGAGCCCTCTCCTGTCCCCGTAGGGCTAGCTACGAGGCTGAGTGTGGTTTGATGTGGCCTTGAGTTTTACCTTATTTCAGCCTAAGGTAAATTTGAGCGCTAACATACACATCAATACTTTTGTGATAATTGTATATCATCATCCACTTCATTATCTTTACACATCAACAAGTGGTTCACATCCTAAAAATATTTCATTTAACCATTATTCTCTTGTAGCACACTCTCTAAAAATTTCATCTTCTTGATGTGATATGAATTACTGCAACCTCTCACTTCTCCTTCCACTTATGATATGAGGCATATATCACTCCCAACATTTGCCTTAAATATTAAAATGCATCTCTAGGAAGGGGTTCGTTAAAAAATATATGTAATATTCTATTAGGTAGCAATGCATTCTAGCTTAACATGTTGATCAACTACCTATTCTTTGGGGAAATGATATTTGATAGGAATATGGTTTGTATTTGAATGCATAGTAAAGTTATTTGAGATATTGTTTGAATGTATATCATCATAGATAATTGATATAAGTTGATCATAATATATCTTGATATATTTCACAATTTTCTTCATTCAGAGAACTTGAGTGCAACATGTTATTGCTGCAATATATTCATCTTTAGTTGTGGAAAGAGATATTGAGGTCTATTTCTTGCTCAACCATGATACAAGACAATATCCTAGGACAAATTCTCTTTCACCAGTGCTTTTCTCATCATCAACACTTCCTTCCCAATGATCCAAAATTGATCAATGGATGATCAAGGATCTAGAAAAGGCGTATAATTCAAGGTTACTTGATTCAAGTGGAAGTAGTGCCATTATGTAGAGATTATAGAAATGACTCGAACACAACTTGAACAGATGCATTTGGACTCCAGATTAAAGAGAAATAGCTTGTTGAAGTTTGTGGCTAAGAAGGTAACAAGGCCTTATAGGCCAAGTAGCAGCTCCATAGTTTGATGTGGTAGTCAACAAGTCAAGTCAACTCTAGTTTGGGTGCAGGTCTTCATTACAAGGTGAAGGTCGAAGTCTCATAGCATAAGCATTTGGTTTATGAACATATATGATATGTGGTGTAAAAACCATATATTAAAAGATAATCCATGTTATTAAATTTTCCTAGAGCAAGTATCTACATTACAAAATGGTGAACGCATATTACAAAATGGTGGGTACATTACAAAATGGTGAATACACATTACATATGATTGAGAACCATATAATATGCATATGTTAACGCTGCAAAGGATATCATATTAAAACTATGTATTAAACATAGTTTATGATATAACAATCTGGTGCAGATTTTATGGTATAACAATATGTTCTAGAGTTTATTGCATAACAATATAGTTTATGGTGCAGAGTCAACATAATCTGAAACCGCAGAGATATAAACCGTCATATGGCATAGGCTCCAATGTGATACCACCACCAAAAAGGACATGCTTTGTTTAATATATATAGTTCAATGACAATGTCGCAGGGTATAACACTATGGGTTTGGGTTATAAAGAATATGATAAATATAGAGTGGGTTTATAACCATAGAACCATATTGTTATATGGTTATAACAAATACAATATGTGATTTAATTCATTACTATGTTTGCTATATTTGGTTTAGTGACAAACACTAT
>APFE030524109.1:75052-94615 GCA_000404065.3 Pinus taeda | reverse complement strand
TGCATGACATGCCAAGTGTCACCTATGAGGACTCCTATAAAAGAAGGGGCAAGCCATGAGAGAAGGGACCTTTTTGGTGGGGGAACCCTATTGTGGGATGGATGATATGATGTGAAAGTAGTGACTACGAAGCTATAGTGAGTTTGGTGAGGTAGAGGGTTTTTAGAGAGGGGACTCTTGAGCTAAGGTTGCTCTCCTCTGCCAGCTAGATTCTTCCTCCATTGTACAACCTCATTGTAGCTCGGGGGTCCGCGGGGAAGAAGAGTACCCAAGGAGTAGGCTGGGAGGTAAACCGGTGGGTCTTATTTCGGATCAAGTGCGTCATCATACACTCGCAGAAGTGACCGGCAACCAGGGAATACCAGCGACAGCAGAGCAAGCGGAGTCTCGCCTTCCGGTGTATGGTACATGTGTAGTTCGTTACTACTTAATCTTAGATTAAAAGGGATATAAATGTTTTGATATGTTCTTGAAATGAGCTTCAGTAATGTGTGCATTGAATGAAGTGAAATCTCAATGTGCTTCTTCTGGTCGTATTTGTTTTTGAAAAAAAAAAAAATTGTATATAGCATAATCGGGTCTTTACACTTGGTATCAGAGCCAGGTTGAACCCTTGAGGCCTATGGGCCCATGCATGCATGACTAGTTTGTTTGCTATAAGTGGGTATTTCTCTAAAATCAAATTACTTAAGTTAAAAAAAAAAAAAAAATCCTCATCGATGTGTGTGTTTCCGAGTCTAAGAGGTCCTTACGCTGCGCGATTTGTTTACAATATTTTCCATTTGTAAAGTGCCATTAAACGGTTAAACGTCAAAAGTTTTATTTAAAAAAAAAAATTTCAGCCCACTGGAATTTCTTCATAACATTTGTCAAGTGTACAGTGATTACAATGTTTTGACTTAAACAAATGAGGCTGGGAGTGTACATAGTAGACCAGCAGATTTATATAGAAAGAGTGCTTGAGGATAAACCCAAAAATGCACAGAAAATTTTCATTCGGAGCATAATTTAATCGTTCATTGTTGCTTTGCTTGCTTCGCACATGTTGTGCATAAGAAATAATTGGGAGAAATGATTAACATTAGCATTTTATGGAATGGAAGGGAACATCGTCTTGACTCCACCGAAAGATATAATGGATTGCAGTTTAGATGATTGATTCCCTGATGTGCTGTCATTGTTCAACATCATCTCCAGTGCGGTACACGTCGACCGAAGAGTATATTTTCATATTTAATCTGGAGTTCAGCGCCTAAGTTCACCGAGTTTAGCCATGTGTAACGACGACTTTCAGCTTCACCAACTTCTGCCATTTTATAACGACTTTAACAACTCAAACACTGACCAATCACCAAATTGAACTGAACTGAGTTCAATTCAATTGATAATTTACGTATATAAATACTTGATCTCGGCAATTCTGTGATCCATGCCTATCTTCCTCTTCGACTGTCAATTCCATTCTATGCAGTTTCAAGTTCAGATCGTTCTGGCGAGTCAATCTATAGGCAATGGAGGCGTTCAATCAACATCTATCTGCGCAACCATTTGCAGCCAGATTTGTGGAGATGACCTTCAACTTTGAATTGTAAGAATGCCAAACTTAGTTGCGGGCATACAACAAGATATATAGATTTTCAATCAAAAGGCAATTTGAAATGCATAGTCAAATATTTTAAAAGAAAAGAGAAAACAATCAAAGTTGATATGTATTTCAATATAAAACTTTCCGACTCAGAAGAACATAAAATAGATGCGAGAGGTGAAAGACATTTTGGAGATCATATCCACTAGCGAGCATCTCAAATTTCTTGATAACGGTTTCATGGTGTTTGCAAGAATCATGGCGTACATAACTAAATTCTCATCTCTATTGTCCAATAATAAAATTAATAATGATTTTATCACTGAATTTGATATCGTGTGAGCCTTGAATTTAGAAACCGAGGCACATGTCGTAATATGTTCCGGGGGTTGGAATTTGGAAATCCCATTTTCTTGCTAATTTGATATATTGAAGCCGATTTTGGTTGCAGTTGTCTATAATGCGACTTTTTGAAAGCCTTTCCGCTGGGTTTTTCCGGTCAAAATTTGGCAGCAATTTATTGGAATCCTAAGTTTGATAGCTAGTTTTTGCACAATCAAAGCGTCCTAGGGGTTTTTCAGGGTGCTGAATCCAAATATGCAGTTAAAAAACCATTTTAACTGCAACAAATCAATATTTAACCTCAATTTCTTCGGCCGGATTCCGTCACCGGAATCTCCAAAAAGTCGCATTAAAGACAACTCCATTTTGGTTTAAATGGAAAGACAGATACAAATGAAGAGCGCCGGTGATTGCAGGAATCGATTTGTCTCATATTAAATTTGAGCGATATCAACTAACAAACAATTACAGATCCCAGAGCGTACAGTTCCGAACCTGGTGGTTCGAATAGTCGTTAATTTTAATTCACTACATTTAACACGTTACCGAAGTTGAATTCTCAGATTTTGAAATAGTCCACTAGTTTCAAGGGCATATCCCGAGGAAGGAAGGATACGCCATTGACAGCGTATAGATGTTTCTTGTTAATGACGAGATCCCTGTGGATTGGGCTGAACTGCGTCGGGCATCCAACCACTCTTTGTAAGAATAGATGATCCTGAATTAGGAGATTGAACGAGTGACAAATAAATCATAATGCGCCTGGATAATTTCCTCAATGTTTGAGGGATTGACGTGGAGCACACCAAATCAAGATGCACAGCACGTGATGGGAACAGACAAATTGTGATGATGTAGGCTCTACAAACTGTGAAGGAGTCACACTCATTACTGGAGTAAAATGGCTTCCGTTTTCTTCACTATCCCATGTGCTACTTCTTTAGGGGCACATAATGGACAAATCAGGTTATCCCATGCTCTCGACCTACTCGATTCCGAACCGCCGCAATTATTGTTGAAGTCTGTCATTTGCAGTTTCCTCTTTAGAATGCATTTAGACATTGATGCACATATGACAGAGTCTAGCCTCATGGAATTTGTCACATGCTGCCACGAAATCACAACATGTCCAAATATAATCTTCATGAAGGAGGTGTCATTTTAGTTGGTAATTGCTATTCATGCACTTCCAAACAATCACTGGAGTAGGTAAATTACATCTGCTAAATTTCCTTTGTGCACAACACTAGCGGGGTAATGATAGTTTTGTGATAGGAGTTGTAGGGCTTGCTGCCACATAGTACTACTTGAACAGTCAATTTTTATTATACATTCCAGCTCAGATGTTACGGCAATTTTTCAGGTGTATACAAAAAAAAAAACCTGTGTAGTAGATTCCTGGTGATGTGATGTGTAGTCACTAGCCCATGAGAAAGGTATTTAGAAGCTATGTGGGCAAGGCTGCATGAAAGTTTATTCTTGGTCCCCATGTTGAATTTTGTTATATTGGCCTTCAATCCTGCATTCAGCATAATATTGTTTCTCGTGATGATGTTCTGAACATAACTAGGCTATTTGTATTCATGTATATCTTGCGATACCGTGGCCACATCAAGACAGATATGGAGTCTCTGACATGATATTAGGGAGGATGAACTCGTGCATCTTGATGAAGAGGCATGCATAGTCCTAAGAATAATGGCACAATTTTTGGCAATTTTAATTGTTGTTAGTTGAATATCAACAAATGGAAATAAAAAAAGGTCTTCAACAAAACAATGTTATATTGACAATTTGACTGTCAATGATATGCAAGCCCTTATTATCTGTTTACCTTAAAATAAAAATAAAAAACGCATTCCCTGAATGAAATTTGGACTAGGTTATTGTCCATCAATTTATTTTTACATGGTTTAAATCAGTTCCATGAGATTTGTTTAATTAAATCTCGTTTCTATAAACGTAGTGAGGTTCAGAAAGACTGGCCACTTTTGGGTGCTTTTGGATTCATAATGCATTTTAATTGTATTTTTGGGTAACTGAATATCCCAAGTTGAATCAATTGCCTTGTCTTCAATTTTAGGCAACGTTCCAACTTCCAAGTTGTTTATTTTTAGTATTATTCAGCGCAGTGCTACTTTCATCATTACTGAAGAGGAAATGAAGTTAGATAATTGAGCATATGAGGGTTCAAATCTTAAAAGTAATATTTTAACTGTTGCCAATGAGATTCTCTTTAAGCAATGACAATCTTAAATGCAGGGAGTCAAATTTAAAAAAAACTGGTTCGTAGCAAACCTTGGTCCGAAAGATTCATAGCAAGATCCGTAACCTTCTGTCATAGCATGTTTTACTAGCAATCATTAGCTCTTATAGTGCTTATAACGTCTTGAGTTCTAAGGGACTTTTTTTTATTTAAAATAATAATGGTTATCTTTGAACTCAAAAAAGATTGGGCATTGCGGCCATATCTGTACAGCTAATACAAGAAGGCTGAGTTGAGGCGATCCCTCGTTTTCCCCTTTCTGCAAGCCAAACTGGGAGAAAATTAACATTCTCTTCCCAAACTTCATTCTTTGACTGTCATGAATATGGCACAGTTTTAGAAATTGATTACTTAGAAATATGCATTGGAAAAAGATACTGAAGATGCAAAGCCTCACAAGAAAAGTGGCACTTGGCTAGTGAACACTGGGACCCCAACGCCTTCTTCTGCTTAGCTTCCCTGTCAGCTTGCTTCTTTCCTAGTTTTTCTTCCTCTTGTGATTAGTTGGGTGCTAATGGTATGTTCAACCACTCCAATGTATGAAGGTGTCTATGTTAGAGTTTCCCTGTTGCTCAGTCTGCATTCTCCTCCAGCATGGTGCAAAAATGATGGCAGATCTATACAGCAGTGGCACACTTCAGCGGATCCATCACACCTCAGGTTTTGTGCAGAACAGAGGAGGCTTGTGTAGAGAGTTAAAGGGTGTATGCATGTGCCAATGTTAGTATATTTGCAGAGTTTGTTGTTCTTGATTTACTTTTCAATTCAGAATTAGCAAGTAGCTTTTTAATTTCAGTTTGCCTTAAATTTTTAGAAAAAGTATACATGAGTCATGTAGTGATTCCATTCTTACATAAGTCACAGGTTCCTAAATTAGAGGGAGGTGCACTGAATGAGGGTTTGTCCTATTCTAGTTCAGGCATAATCATCTAGGAGTCCAAAGCATGCACTCGCCCAAGTTTGGCACTCTGTCTCGAGTGCCTAGAGTTAGTATGTTGCCTTGTAAACCCTGGCCTTCTTATTCTATAAAAGATGGTAGGTCCTATTTTTCTTTTTTTATATGCCCTAGTGAAAGAGATTGAGATTTGATCTATAAGCACTGTAATTTTTTAGTTAATCAAACATAAAAACAGATTGAAAGTTGAGATGTGTACTTGCTGTTGCATTTTCAGTGGGACAAGTTAGCATAATTTAGCATTCAATTTTTACAGTTTTTGATAGGGGTTATCCATTTTAAGTTTTCTCATGTTTAGGATTTGTTTTTTTGAGTGCAGAATTTGGTAACCATGATCTGAGATTATCATGGTATGAGAGCATGTTTGCTGAAATCCTCCAAGAATCCATGTTTGAATAGGGTTATCGCCTTTCTCAGAGGGTTTTAATGAGTGTGATGCCCAAGAATCTTCAACGACTAAAGTGATCTGGACTTGTGAGAGGTTATAAGGTGTGATACTCTTAGTGCTCAAGTGATTGGAGAGGAGATCTATCCTTGAGATAGGTTTCTGATATGATTTATTCTCCATTGATTTGATTTTGCTGAGGTGTGTTTCAAGGGTTATAGGAATGGCCAATCTAGGGAGTGTCATTGGTTAGAAGGTGTTGCAAAGTTTTGGAAGTGCGGAGTTCAGAGGATGTAGGAGGAGGTTGATCTTTGGTGTTTCTTGAAGGGAATTATACAATGTTTATTGATCTTGTGTAGCTGGCCTGGCCAAACAAAACAAAATAAACCGAAGCCAAGAGATGTTAGAAAATGTATCTAGGGTCAGTATTCATAATGATCTTGGTACTTATATCATTGTATATTTTATGTAAATGAAAAAGAAGAAGCATATTTATTATTTGTTAGGCCCCTATACTACTAGTGTAACCCCTTATTGTTATTAGTACAACCCACTTATTATATTGATGTACCCATGTAATGCCCATATTGTTACTATTGTGCCCCATAGAAGCCCACTATTGTTATTAGTGTGCCCTTAGATTATTATTGTTATGTCGGCTATAATTATGTTATGACCCCTTAGACTCCTATATATAGAAAGGAGGTCTTTTCATTTGTATCATCCAAGAATTGTTCATTTATGTAATGTAAAGGAGGTTGCCCCCTCGAAGAGGCTGAATTCTAAGGTGTTGATCTATCTTTTCTATCTTTTCTTGAGCTGGTTTCATAACATAAGGATCAATATCGATAATTGCATCCTGAAATGAAACCAAAGTGGATCAGAAAAGGGAAGCAAGAGGTTGTAGCAACAACGAAACCATTGGACCTAGGGTCAAATTTAGGCAACGAAACACAGATAGGAACATTGGTTATGACCGGTAAACCTGATGAATGTAATGATCCTAAAAATTCCAGATGCAAGTTATTTCATATAAGGGTTGTTATGAAACATACGAAGATTGAAATATTGTTAGATAGTGGATCTCAAGCTAACCTAATTTAAGAAAAAGTGGTTAAGAAATTGGGATTGAAAACCATAAAGCATTGTAAATTGAATACTTTAATTTGGATGAGAAGAAATCATAAATTATGAGTAAGTGAGTAATGCATATTACCATTTGCAATAACTTCTCAATTTAAGGATAATGTGATGTGTGATGTGGTAAAGCTAGATACATGTGGGATGGTCTTGGGTAGCACATATTTATATGATAGAAAAGTGATCTTTTACAGGGAACAAAATCAATATCACTTGTTCAAAAAAAGGAATTTAGTATGTTGTACATTCTCATAAACAAAAGCGGATAAATATCTTTTTATAGTTGAACAGTTAAAATAAACAGCTTATGCTAGTAAAGGTGTTGTGGTAAAAAATAAATAAGCTAAGTAATATATCATTAAAGTTAATTACAAACAGAAAGACATGCTTGAGGGATCTAAAATTGAACATCAACAAGAGTTGCAACATGATAATTTGAGTTTTATTTTAGCTATGAAAGGAAAACAGGGTATGGTTATAGCGATGCCAATACTTTCAATGTTGTTAATGGGTTTATTATTATTTAGTGGTGCCCAGATATTAGCAAAAATATGAATGTAGATGTGGGTGAAAAAGGACTTGATATATTCTGCAGTTTGTGTGTTTTGATGATGGTTGCATGGATGAGTAAAGTGTACAGGATTAGAATAGGGTGGAAGGACATGACAAAGTGGGAAAATGGAACCCACATTTGTTTTATGGAACATAAGTCTTTTGGTGGTATAAAAGATCTTAGCGGGGAGGAAATGATCCAAAATTTATCATGGATGATCAAGGATCTAGAAAAATCCTAAAAGTCAAATTTACAAGATTCAACTAGAAGCAACACCATTGGGTAGAGCTCATAGAAATGACTCCAACGCAACTTGAATGGACACATTTGGACTCTGATGAAATAGAAAGAGATCATTGAATTTTGTGGGTAAGCGGGTAATTGAGGCCTTGCAAGCGAAGTAGTAGCTCCATAGTTTGATGTGGCAGTCAACAAGTCAAGTCAACTCCAATTTGGGTGTAGGTATTGATTACATGGTGAAGGTAAAAGTCTCATAGCACAAACATATGGTTTATGAACATATATAATATGTGGTGTAAAAACCATATATTAAAACATAAGGCATGCTATTAAAGTTTCCCAGCACAAGTATATACATTACAAAATGGTGAATGCACATTACCTATGGTTGAGAACCATATTATATGCATATGTTAATGCTGCAAATGATATAATATTAAAACTATGTATTAAACATAGTTTATGGTATAAAAATATGGTGCAGAGTTTATGTTATAACCATGTTATAAACATATTGGGCACTGCAACCCCAATCACATATGTCCATAAAACAAGGGCTTCTAAGTCCCTAAAAGTGTTGTTTCATACCCTAAAGGAGCAAGGTTAGCTGATTACATCATTTCCTAGAAGTTCTCCCTAAAAAACTACTTAGAACTGGTCAAAATTGGACCGTATAGACTGCTCAGTGCTAAGGGTGCGTTGCATCTCACCTGCCACATGCAAAAAGTGTGATGCATACTGAAAAGTGGGGTGAGATGAGTGAGAGTAGACAAATGGCAGTAGCAGTTGGCTAGGTGGAAACCCAAAGAATATTCTAGAAGCTACCCATTTGACACTTGCCTCTCTGAATTCACCCAGGGATGAGTAAGAGATTATGAAACTCCAAGTGGAACCAAGAAATATTAGAGAGAGGACACTAATCAAAATCCTAGAAGCTAACTCAGCCACCTACAAATATCTATATATGGATCCCTCATCCCAGAGATCCAGGGGTTGGAATTTTGCATCTTGTAAGGAAGTGTTGTTGGTTTCTTTGTGGAACATCATAGTGTTGGGTGATCTAGCTTTTCAGGAGGTGAAGAAAGGCTTTCATGCTAGGAGGATGGCACTGGGTCAAATCAATGGGTCGTAATCCCCTCTTCTACTTCCTCTATCAATAAAGCTATTTGAGTTTTCCTCCATATTCTTGTATGTCTTTGAATCTCGAATTGATATATGCATTTGTATGGTCAATATATATATGATCCTATATTGTTTATGATTGTAGATCTCTATGCTTTGATTCTATTATGCTACTTTGACTCTACAGGTGCTATTTGAAGTGGGACAAGCGAGGAAAGAGCGACAAAGATCTGTCAAAGGGTAGAGGAAACAAGCAAGGAGCCAAGCGAAAGACTGAGGTGGGTACTCTTTGCTTCTCTCTCATCTACTTCTCATAGAGGAAAACACAAACGGCTTTAGTTTGTTTGTTTCTAGGATAGCTACCCATCTTAGTGGGACGAGCAGCTCTGAGTGGACACTAGTTTTCCCGATAACAAAATGTCGACCCCACTAGGGAGCAAATAGCTTGTTTGCTTGTTTATATTTGTTTGCTTTATAAACTACAGCGGAGCCTGAAGTTAAGCTAGCTAGCCTTCGAACTGCATTTGCTATGCAAGTGAAAAATAGATTAATGTAGCTTCAGTCCATCTTGGGGTCTTGTTTATAAACTGAACAATTGATTTTCAAACATCCTAATTTCCCTGGTGGTGGCTCTAGTAACCTCATTAGATCAATCCTTATGCTTTGTTTTTACTGACTATCATTAGCTCAGCCTAAATCCCTAAACTAAGTTGCAAACTGTGACAAAAAACCAAGTTAAAGTCTCATCCCTCGACCATCACACTATCTCCTTTTGACAGTCTGGATGCATCGCACCTCCCGTGTGCAGTAGGTGAGATGCATCCCTGTTTCCCTGTGTTATAGGAGCAATGATCAGATAAGACTGTTTCTACCTCTAGATTTTGGTTTTTCTTCATTTTCTTCAGCTTTATTCAGGAGTTTTGCTGTCTGTGATTAGTATACCACTGTCGAAACTCCCTTCCTTTGCATTATTCAACCTCCATTGTACAAAGAAATGTGAATTTTTTTATGTATTTTTCGCCATTTACAGTTCTCCTTTACAAAAAAGTAGCTTAATCGAACTACCGTCTTTTGATTTGGAAGAGTCGCAAGTGTCATTTTCAGTCAAAGAAAAGAATCCTACTCTTTTTGATGGTCGATTACACTATTACTCTTGTATTTGATTTGAATTAATAATATTTCAATGTGTCAAAAGAAGTTTTCAAATTGAAGTTGAAAGTGTCATCTTAGCCTTCCTTTCGTTTTTTGAATTCAAAATCGCAAAGTAGTCTTCTTTTCGTTTTTTGAATTTGAAATTGCAAAGTGTCGTCTTCGACTTCCTTTCGTCTTTTGAAGAGAAAATTGTTAGTACTATCGCTTTGAAAGGAAAGATAATTCAAATTTGTACTTGGCATCCTTTTAGTCATTCACACACTAAGAAAACGGAAAACAAATACATGCATGTTCATTTGCATTTAGACTACTTGTTGATTTTAATTTAGGATAGTGCATCTAGTGTGTGCTCTCTGCTCTAAGTTGAAAGAATTTCACTTCTCTTTCCTTAGTAGCTAGGATTTTCATTACAAAAAGAAGAGTAAATGATTGTTTATCATATTAGATTTCATATTTAGGAATTGTATATCTACATCACCCGGTGAACCTTAAAGGCAAACTTCTTAAGAAATATCAACTGTAAAATAAGTTCAATGAACATAAAAACTCTTTGGAACCTAACACACTTTAGAAGTCTAGGCTAGAGATGTAATTCGACATCCTAAAGCCTCGTAACTATCACTTTCATCATAGGTTGGGTGATTCCTCCTCTTTGAGAAGACAAGTGCTAGTATGGACTTGTGCTCCCACGTATTGTTGAGTATATATTGGGAGACCACAATAGGCTATATCCTTTATCCTTAGGAAGCCATGTCTACCACCTTATCGATCGCAATGCACTGAAGACAACATTAGGGAAGATTGACTGTTATATCATAAAAAGTATTCTACAGTTTTGTGATTGGTTTTGTAATCCTTCTGTCTAGATTTCTAGAGTAGTCACTTTCGTTCCTTTTCAGACTCCTTAATAGAAAAGGTTCGTCTGAGCACTTGTCACTTCAGGCTCATTAAAGATCAAAGGAAAATAGAGTAATATTTAGCTTTTTCTCGACTCTTAAAAATTAAAAAAGCAAGTTGTGTCAAAGCATCATAAAATTTATTTTAATCAGAATAACGTCACTATTCCCTCGTTGGTCTTAGGTTGAGAAAATGGAGTCCACCAATCAAGGGTTTCCCCTTGGGGGAAATCCTAGTCCTTTCTCCTCTTGGGGAGATGTTGGTACACCTCATATGGCCACATTGTCACTTCAAGGACTGAAAATTGGCCTGCCAGTATGGCTCTTCTCGACCTCTGTCATTTAAAGCACCGTGGTTCCTAAGCAATCAAATCAGCAACCGAATGATACTGAATCTACCCCCCAACCTTCTACTTCGTTTATTTCTCCCTCTCCTTCTTCGTCCTCGCTTGGTAAAGTTGGTAAAACTAAAAACCAAGTGACTAAGAATAAGAAGAAGAAAGAGAAGGAGAAGAAGAAGAAGAAGCCAATGGCGAAAGGGGGCAACCTTGCATCGTCTGGTGAAAATCCACACACTGCACCATCCAAACCTAAATATCCATGTGTCATTTGCAAAGGAAACCATTATCATCGCGATTGTCCTTGCATCCCATGGATCTTAAGCAACTGGTCTGCCCGCTTGCACAATCTGGTGTCGTCAACTTTTGATGATCATGTTGAAAGTACACTGTCAACTAGTGAAAATGAAGTCATCAGACAAAAATGAAGATCTAAAATTCCTTGTAGACTATGTGAAGGCGATCATGCCATCCACCACTACCCCTTCCTAGACGAAGCTAAAAGAGTCTTGGATAATCATCCCGCCTCACTGCTGCGGCTTCCTCCTGGATATAAGAAACTCTTGCCAAGTCCATCGCTAGTTGAAAATTCGATTGACACAAATTTGTGGTCGGCTGAAGCACCTATAATTGAAGATAAACCCTCTAAGTCCACACCAGACCAAAGCCAATAGCTTGAGATGGCAGTCGACCCAGTCTTGTCTTCAAAAGGTCTACCTTTATATGATACAATCACCAAGGAGAATGAGAACGACACCGTTCAAATTCTCTTCATAAACACAGACTCCGGTGAACATGGGGGAAATCTACCCATTCCTTTACCTTAGGAAGGAAGTTTGTCAGAGATGTATCCGGCTGTTTATTTGGTCCCACCTCCAAGAAACCTAGTCATTTCCTTCAACTGGAATCTACTAGGTAGACCCCGTCTACCATCTAATGTACCATTCTGAATTATCGTGCAAGCTTACAGAATGGTCATGGTCAGTACTATCATAGATGAAGGGGCTTCTGTGAGTATCCTTTCCTCAACTACTTGGAAAGCTCTTGGTTCGCCATCACTTCTGCCTGAGATGCGAAATCTGACAGGCTTTGTCAAAGGAACTAGTCGAATGTTAGGGCTTCCTCCAAGTTTGCCTATAACTTTGAGAAGGAAAACTATCTACGTGAACATAATGGTAGTCAAAGGACCTTTAGATTACAATATACTCCTTGGGTGACTACATTTATAGTATGGGAGCCATTGTCTCCTCACTCTTTTGAGTAATGTGTTTTCCGCATGAAGCCAGAGTGGTCCAGCTCATAAACTAGCTTTCATTCCCCGAATCACACATAGCTAATAGTAAAATGTCATCCCTAACTGTTCTTTTTGTGTAAGGAATGTCTCATCAATCTCCAGTCCATCCACTTGATGAGCGTGAGTGATTTGGTGATTGTGACTGAAACCCAGGGGACATGCACCCTGGTCTACATCGACAGGAAAAACCCCAGTTATAAGGTAGGTTTCCACGTAATAATATGACTATTCTGACACACCTGTCCATTTAGGAAAGTGGGATTAGACTAGAATAAGATTCCTCCGTTAGAAGGTATGCCTTTCCCAACAGAGCCAAGGAAGTGTTTTGTCTGCAAATTGAATGGTAACTTGGAAAATCTACTTCGTTATACCTGGGGGCATGTAAATCTTTTTGCATGCAAGTGAAAAGTGACCAACGTAACTCTAACCTCATAGTTTTTACTGACTTCAACTGCTTAAGTTAGGTGATTGGTCTGATCAACCATTCACCTTTGCCAGGACCAATGGAAACGACAAAGTAAAGGAGATGTTTCCCACCGAGAAGCTATCGTACCTAACCTTAGTAGCTCTTTAACCCCTAGGAAAATAGTTGGTCATTCCTAGCCTGCATACGAAAGGCTCCAGAGAAAATTTTCGAATGGGCCAAGCTCCCTAAAAAATGAACCTATCGATGAGACATCCTTATCATACAACTGGCACGAGAAATTTTACGTGAAGTTCAAGCTCATTAAAAAATAAACCTAGCAATGAGCATATGTTCCACTAGTGTTTAAGCTCATTAAAAAATGAACCCACCTTTGGTAAATAACCATTGCGATCGTATTATCATCAGCTTTTGAGCCTAGATCATGTTCTTACCATCACCCCCACTCTTTTTTAGCCGATCATACACCTCCATTTTATATTTTACCCCTTTTGAGGAACAACTGCGATGAGTGATCCTATTAGCCACCTTCTTTACACTCTCATGATTGAAGAGCTCCAACCCTCATCTGGAAACAACTGCTACCCAAAAACATCACTCGTTCCTCAAAAAATGAGTCTCCTTTAAGCTCTTTTCATCTGACTCATAAAATATGAAAATATTTCCGAGCAATTGGCCTCTCTAGCTTGTTAAAGTGATCGGAAGTGCTATCCCTCCTCTAGATTTTAATCTCTTTGGACCTGAGGGATCATTACACAAAAATATCGAGTGCTTGTCTTGATCAACTCATTAAAACTATCTACAAGTCATCCCTTTCATATTATTTTACACTTTTTCAAACTTAAGGGATTAGATGATGAAAAATGAATATTGGAGTTTCCTTTCCGTCCTTTTTCAGACTCTCTAAAAATGAAAAGGACCGAGTTATCTGTGTCATTAAACTCGTTAAAACAATAGTGAAAAACTTGTCCATGCAGGCAAGAACAAGTTTCACTGTCGCTAGGATTGTTAAAACATAGCGATGGGTTTGCTCGAAGGGCAAATTATAGAACAAGCATATGTTATCCTCCTCAAGCTTGACAAAAATAAAGAGGTACTGGTCAAAAATGATAGGGGAAAAATTGGGAAGAAATCTTGAAGAAAATTTATTGGTAGCAGGTCACTCTTGAACATGACACTTTCACTCCGTCACCATGATTGAATCCGGTTGGGTTATTCCGTTCAATAGTCATATCACCATTGGTCCACCGTACCATCCATTTTTAGGGTTAATGCTACCAATCCATTTCAGTGTCACCGATATTTTCAAGAGAATTCATTGAGATAATTCACCAACCCAACTTGTGCCTCATCCACTATAATACCTTCATGCTTCATTCTTTCATGACTGCCACCCTGAACCCTATATCATCAGATCGTTTTCACCTCCACAAAATCATTTTCTCCGTTCTATGTCATAGATTTGCGATTGATCAATGCCCTCCTACGATGGGTCACTTCTTGTGGAGATTAGCTCATTATCTAAGAATTCGACCTAGGAAGAACCCAGGTACTTTGAAGCTTGCAGGCCTCAATGGTAAGTTTCTCACTTCTGGCGACATGTTTACATCAATGGCCTTTGACCGAAATATTTTGCGTGGTGTTCAACACCAAGTCCCATTTTCACACCACATGAATTGTACTGTTGTACCTTGAGGGTCATCATCATTATCGATGATTCCTCTCATGCCTGTTAACAACTTACTTCATTGGCTGGTAATCGGGCAATGTCTTTCCATTTCTACTCCAGAACATCATTTCACGTGGATCGACTTGTACTTCGAGCAAAGATTGAATGAGTTTTGATCACTTCAGATCTAGTTTCATCCATCCGGGCTGCGATATATTCGGGAAAAATAAAGACATCAAATCTACATCATTGCTGCATAGATAATCATCCAAGCCAAAGGATGATGGCTCCACTAGAATCATCAGTCTTCCACACAGATGGTTGTCTGTCCTATGTACATGAAAATGAATTTATAAAGCTGAGCATGGGAATGCCCGCCTAAGCTAGATCATGAAAATATTATGAAGATAATGTATTGTATTGTATCTTATTATAGGTTACCTTCCAGTTCGAAAAACCTCGGATCCTCATGATAAAGCATTTCACCTAACGCCAAAAGGATTTACGACCTCATAATTTAGGGGGCAACTGTTATAGACATATTTTGGCACTGCAACCCCAATCACATATGTCCATAAACCAAGGGCTTCTAAGTCCCTAGAAGTGTGGTTTCATACCTTAGAGCAGCACGATGAGCTGATTACATCATCTCCCAGAAGTTCTCCCTAAGAAACTACTCAGAACTCGTCAAAACAGAACCATACAGACTGGTCAGTGCTAAGAGTGTGATGCATCTCACTTGCCACATGCAAAAGGTGTGATGCATACTGAAAATCCCTTCTGTGGGGTGCGATAAGCGAGAGAAGACAAATGGCAGAAGAAGTTCACTAGGAAGAAACGTAGAGAATCTTCTAGAAATTGCCCATTTGACACTTGCCTCTCTGAATTCACCCAAGGATGAGTAAGAGATCATGAATCTCCAAGTGGAACCAAGAACTATCAGAGAGAGGACACTAATAAAAATTCTAGAAGCTGACTCACCCATCTGCAAACATCTATATATGGATCCCTCATCCCAGAGATCCAAGGGCTGGAATTTTGCATCTTGTAAGGAAGTGTTGCTGGTTTCTTTGTGGAACATCATAGTGTTGGGTGATCTAGCTTTTCATGAGGTGAAGAAGGGCTTTCATGCTGGAAGGATGACATTAGGTCAGATCAATGGGTTGTAATCCTCTCTTCTACTACTTCTATCAATAAATCTATTTGAGTTTTCCTCCATATTCTTGTATGTCTTTGAATCTCGATTCGATATATGCATATGTATGGTCAATATATATCTGATCCTATATTATTTATGATTGTAGATCTCTATGTTTTGATGGTATTATGCTGCTTTGACTCTATGGGTGTTCTTTGAAGCAGGAAAAGCGAGGAAAGAGCGGCAAAGATTTGTCAAAGGGGAGAGGAAACAAGCAAGGAGCCAAGCAAAAGAGTGAGGCTGGTACCCTCTGCTTCTCTCTCATCTACTTCTCATAAAGGAAAACACAAGTGACTTTAGTTTGTTTGTTTCTAAGATAGCTACCCATCTTAGTGGGACTAGATGCTTTGAATGGACACTAGTCTTTCCGATAACAAACCATATGGTGTGGATTTTATCATATAACAATATTGTTTAAGGTGCGGAGTCAATATAATCTGAAACCGCCAAAGATATAAACCATCATATGCCACAAGCTCCAATGTGATAGCACCATTGAAAATGACATGCTATGTTTAATATATAGTGCGACAACAATGCCATGGGGCATAACCCTATGGGTTTGGGTTATAAAGAATATGATAAATATAAAATGTTTTTTATAACCATAGAACCATATTTTTATATGATTATAACAAACGCGATATTTAATTTAATCCATTACTATGTTTGCTATATTTGGTTTAGTCATAAACACTATATATATGTACTTGGTTCCTTGAGCAGAATTGTAACATTCTGTGTAGCAAAAGAGTTTTTAGTGCGCTTTTTGGAGTCTTGGAGGCGAAATTTTGCAGGCTTATTCCTAAAGCTGTAAGAGGTCATTTTCTGAGTCGTCAATTGCGTTGAAATTCTGAGCTCAAGCAGAACATAACTGGACTATCCAGGGATCTTGTTGATGAAACTTTGATGTATTTTTTGGGCTTTTAAGTTTTAATATAAAGGCCTCTCCATTGAAGACTAGGGCTTGGAGATGTAGGCTTGAAGATAACCAGACTCCATTAATAATCTATTGCGTCACTTTTCTTTTCATGACTTGCTATTCTATTTTGCTACAAAATTTCTTATCGGTTCCTCATGCTTGTGGTTAATGGTGTTTTTAAAGAATCACACATTAACAATTTCTAAAATAAAATAAATCACGTTTAAATGAAAGATCGTTTTGGGATCACCTAATCTACAATGATATATGTTGTCAAGGTGAAATCCTTTCTTCTTTATTACCATAAGCTAAAGTCCTTAATCCCCTTTAAATATATGGAAATTCTTTCTCTTGCTTGCATATGTGTCCCCAATAGTGCATACTGAAAACTTAAAAACAATCATATAACTTGCATGATATTAGGACTTGATGTTGTCAAACATAATGGCATGCGAATCATTGACCCATACAAAGTTTGATTTGCATCTATACGTTCATCATATTCAATTAATTACATCCCATGACCATGGAAATGCTAATAGGTGCACAATTTTCCATTCCAAAATTCTTCAACCTCTCCTTAACACAATTGATTTGAGATATGAATATACATTTACCTAATTGAACAACCTCCCATCCTAGGAAAAATGGGAATTATACTAGAATGGACATTTCAACCTCTTTTTTCATTTCTACTACAAAGCTTTGAATCATTGTGTCAACATCTCTTCCAGAGATGATTTCATCCATGTAGACAATAATTAAAAAAAAAAATCATTATATGTTTTCATGTAAAGGTTTCTATCTACTACTCCTCTTTTGAATCATTGCTTTTGAAAATATTTATCAAGTGTTGAATACCATACCTTGGGAGCTTACTTTAATACATAAATTTCCTTCTTCGACCTACACACATCATCTTCATTTTTTGACAATTGAATTTGTTTGGTTTTTCTACATATACCTCATCTTTAAGTCTCCATTAAGGGAAGTTGAATTGACATACATTTGATAGACTTTCAAATTTCTAAAACATGTAGATTCCAAGAACATTTTTATTGCTTCAAGTATGGCAACTAGAGTAAAAGTTTCGTCAAAATCAACACCTTCCACTTGTGAATACCCTTGGAAAGTGAATCTAGCCTTATTTGTCACTACATGGCCATCTTCATTTAATTTTTTCCTAAATACCCACTTGGTTCGAATTATATTATTATCTTTTGGTCTAGGCACACGTTCCCATGTCTCATTTTTCTCAATCAAATTTAACTCTTCCTCTATATCATTGACCTGATGCTCATCTTCACTAGGTTTTGAAAACATCTTGGGTTCTATTTTACATGAAAAGGATAATTTTGCATCATTTTATGTGCTTATCAATCTCCTTCTGGTCTAAACCCCTAAATATTTATTTACAAATATTTGTTTTCCTAGATGATTCTTATGAAAATATCTATATCGAGTCATTGAATGTTGAATTTGTATCTTTTTTAGGTCCTTATTATACTAGTGTAACACTAATATTATTATTGTTGTGCCCCATAGAACTAGCTATTGTTATTTTTGAGCCGTTACATTAGTATTTTTATGTAGGACCTAATTATATTTTTACCCTTTATACTCCTATATATACCAAAGAGGTCTTGTCAATTAAATCATCCAAGATATTTTCATTTATGATGTAAAGGAAGGTTCCCCCTCGAGGTGGCTTATTATATAGTCATTGATCTAGTTTTTGTTATGTTTATGTGTTATTTTGATCTGGTTACATAACATTTCATATCAAAGTTCTTCATCATAGGGTTTTGTTGCTTCAAACAAGCCATTACAAAATTTTCACTATAACCTTTTCCTGTGAAGCTTCAGATTGTGAAATTACTTCCATATGGATGTGATATATTTATTAACTTTTGATTATAATTTCATACCTTGGTTCACCATATTTTTGGATATAAGGTCCAAGGAAGTTAGGGTATCTATTTGCTCCATAATCCAGTCTCAATCAGGTGTCTCGAGGAAAATTGTCCTAACTCTCTCTTTGAGAATTAGATTTGAATTTTGGGAAAAGTGACTAAAATTGCACATGTTGTAGTTTTTGGGTAGGAGTTTCAGGCCTGAAGGTTGAAATAGTGGCATGTGGCATCATGTACAAGTTTTCTCTAGTGAATGAATTCATAATCAAGTCATCTTTGGAGATTTGGAATAAATTTATCTTGAACAATCCAATCTTGGTCTGAATTGTGTTGTTTGAAATAAGACACATAGAGCTACCTAAGACATAATTTCATAGCTTAGGAGGCTGAAATAATAGAGATACAATAGTTTCAAGGCAAGTTATATTGATAATTTGAAAATCAATCTCTTAAATGGTGTGCATTTTAAAATTTGCATAACTTTTGTTCAAAAAATAAGTTTGAAGTGATTAAAAGGGCATAGTGAAGCATATATTTGACTATTTTGTTCCAAAATTCCTCCCAAATAGAAAAATTATAACCCCACTAATCCCTCATAAAGCCCTTCTATGATGCATGAAGAAGAAGAAATGCAACATGATATATCAAAATTGCAGGAACAAATGCAACAATTTGCGCTATAAAAAGGAGAAATAAAAAATGAATTGGAATCTAATATGGATAGTTTAGAAGAAAAATATGGAAGTTTTAAAAGAGAACATGGAAGGTTTGAAGGAAAGTTTTAAAAAGTTGCTACAATAAAGGCTTCCTGATGGTGACAAGGTAGTTCGTGAAACTCAAGATGAGAACATAAGGGACGTGAATCATGACTTTACAAAATCTAACTTTGGGTTAAACACCAACCATATTCCAAATATAAATATGACGAATTTTGATGGAAAAGATACAGTAACATGGATAATGCATATGGACTGGTTCTTTGATCTACATAATGTGTAACACCCATAGAAAGGTACAAGTTACATCTTTATATTTAGAATCAAATCAATTTGTGTGGTATCAATGTGTTATGAAACCAGCTCACAAAAGGATAGAAAAGATAGATTAATGCTTTAGAATTCAGCCTCTTCGAGGGGGTAACCTCCTTTACATTACATAAATGAACAATT
>APFE030524109.1:36099-73914 GCA_000404065.3 Pinus taeda | reverse complement strand
TTGCTTCATTTATCCAATCTGGTTGGATAATGGAAATGGCACACAACAATGCTTCCACATCCTCATCCTTTCTTGAGAGTGCATCTGCCACCACATTTTGGTTCCCTATTTTGTAGATGATTTCAAAGTCATAACCTAACATCTTTGTGATCCACTTTTGTTGCTCTTCAGAGGATAATATTTGTTCTAAAATGTATTTAAGGCTATCACGATCTGTTTTTACCTTGAAGTGTCTTCCCATTAGGTGGGGTCACCATTTCTTAAGTGCATGTAGTATTGCCAACATTTTCTTCTCATAAATAGCTTTGTGTAAAAATTTTCCCTTCATTGGATGACTTTCAAAAGCAATGGGTATTTCAACTTGCATTAAAACAGCACCAATTCCATTTCCTAAAGCATCACATTCCATAATAAAGGTTTTTGTGAAGTCTGGTGTAGCTAAGACTAGTGCTTCGGACATTGCCTCTTTAAGATGTTCAAAGGCCTTTGTTGCTTTTGAAGTCCATGAAAATGCATCTTTCTTCAATAAAGTTGTTAGAGGTTCTACTATTCTCCCATAATTCTTAAAAAACTTAAGATAATACCCTGTCAACTTGAGAAATCCTCGCAAATGCTTTATGGATGTGGGTATTTTCCATTCCTTAATGACTTTAATTTTGCTAGCGTCTACCTTAAATCCTTCATGAGATACAATATGACCTAGATATTCCACCTCTTGTACGCCAAAGAAACATTTGGATCTTTTTTCATATAATTGCTTCTCCTCCAATAGTTGTAGCACCCTGTCAATATGTTCAACATGATCCTTCCAAGACTTGTTGTAGATTAATATATCATCAAAAAATACTAACACAAATTTTCTAAGGAAGGGTTTGAAAATGGAATTCATCAAACCTTGAAATGTAGAAGGTGCATTGGTAAGGCCAAAAGGCATGACCAAAAATTCATAATGACCCTCATGAGTTCTAAATTCTGTTTTCGAAATGTCTTCAGTCTTCATTCTGATTTGCTGATATCCTAAATGGAGATCCAACTTGGTGAAGTAAACCAATCCATGCAATTCATCCAGTAATTCATTAATGACAGGAATGGGAAACTTATCTTTAATAGTGAGCTTATTGGGCTCCCTATAATCTTGTTCACCAATACTATTGGAGCAGAGAAAGAAATTTGACTAGGATGAATTAAACCAGCCTCTAGCATTTTTGCAACCATATGTTCATTTCACTCTTTTGGGCATAGGGATATCTTTATGGCTTGATGTTTGGAGGAACACTTCTAGGAATTAGATGAATAGCATGATGATGATCATGAATAGCTGGGAGACCTTTGTGAGTCTCAAATACCTTGGAATGATTATCCTGTAATTTTTGGAGATTTAGAGAAATATATGATTTCGATGTGGAAACATCTAGTAAACATAATTGTGCAATTACACCTCTTTGTTCCTTTTTTATAAGCTTTGTCATACCGTTAGAGCTGATTAGCTTTCCCAGTTTCCCTGTAATACCCCTTAATTCAACTTCCTTTCCTTCTGCGGAAAATTTCATGAAAAGTTCTTGAAAATTAAGAGCTATTGTACCCAAGGATTGTAGCCATTGGACTCCTAGTACAACATTAACACCTCCCATTGGAATGGAAAGCATTGGGCTACTAAAAACATATTCTCCGATGGATAGCTTGATATTATGGCACTTTCTAGAGAAATGCATCGTTCCTCCACTTGTAACTATTACTTGACACTCTAGCGTTGGATATAGGAAGCAATTCAATTCTTTTTCTATCTTACAACAAATAAAATTGTGGGTACTTCTGAATCAATCAACACTATTATCTTTTTCTTATTGATATGTCCTTCTATCTTGATAGTTTGAGGAGTGGTAATTCCAGCCAATGCATTACAAGATATGGTTGGATTCATTACTTCTTTATATAGGGTTTGTTTTTGGACTATATCCTCTTCTTTTGACTTTTCTTGTTCCTTTTCTTCCTCCTCTTCACAATCTATGTAGAATAATTTCTTCTCAGCACACTTATGACCTTTAGTGTTTTTTCTATCAAAACTGTAACAAAGCCCTTTTGCTCTTTTTTCTTCCAATTTTTGTGGTGTCAACCTTATAGGTTGTGGAAGGTTAGGGGAAAAAACACTTCCATCATTATAGTTGTGAGTGGTAGGCTTCCTGGTTGCCATAATTTTGCTTTCCATTTTTCTTTCTAACCTGAATGCCTTCTCCAATGAATCAGGTTCCCAAAGGCGAACCTCATCTTGGATATTATCCTTTAAAATCCCTATGAACACATCAATCCTATGCTCTTCTAGAATATCTTTTACTCTTATGTTCAATTTTTGGAAGTCCTCAATGTGATTCATCATTGAACCCTTTTGTTTGAGACTTATCAGTTGGCTAAAAAAAGTGTTGCCTTTTGTATCCTCATAATGGGTTGTCATTTCTTTTGTAAAAATTTCCCAAGTGACAATTTTTTTACGAGAGAAAAGCCATTGATACCATAGAAACTGATTTGGTTCCAAATATAAAGTGGTAATACGTACCTTTTGTGTGTTTTGCACATTATTGAGATCGAAAAATTGCTCCATCTTTGGTATCCATGTTGTGGGATACTTGCCATCAAACTTCCTCATATCGATTTTTAGAATATGGTGGTTCTTAGATCCAACATTAGAGTCTATGAAATCATGATTAACATTTATTATTTTCTCATCATGAATTTCATTTACTACCCTTTCACCATTAGTAAGTATTTCTTGTAGAAAATTTGTCAAATATGTCTTCAAATACGCCATGTGTGTCTTCAAATCTACCTTCAAATCTATCTTCAAATCATCCATCTTAGCTTCCACATCATTCATCTTAGCTTCTACATCTTTCTTTAAACCATCCATCTTAGATTTTGTTACTTTTTGTGAGAGTGACATTTGTTGCACTTGGTCTCGTAATTTTGATATATCATGTCGCATTTCTTCCTCTTCTTCATAAGTCATGCTAGAGATTTCAAGTTGCTTACTAGGTGTTTGCATTTTCTTTCCTCAGGGCATCATTTACAAATAATAATTCTATACTATGCCCTTCGAATTCCTTCAAAATAATTTTTCAAACCAAGCTTAAGCAAAAATTTTAAAAAATCTACACATCTTTTAGTAACGCTCTGTGTCCTCTTTCCAATTCCACCAGTCTGATCAAATTTAGATTTTCCAAGAAAGAGTTATGCACAATCTCCCAAGATGACCTGATTATATACCCTTCCAGAAGAGCGAACTTGTATAAAGTGCCATGTGTCACTGTTTCGACCTTGGGATCTGAAAAATATATACAGGAAACTACAGTCCGTCCTCTTTCTGTAACTTCTTATTAAATTTCAATCTAATGCTAAGAACAAAAGTTATGACTGTTTTCCCCAGGTCACCTGTTTGGAATGTAATTCAGGAGTCTACAAAAATACCAACTTCCTTAGATCATATCTCGAAAACATTGTGAAAAAAGCTCTAAAATTCGGACTCGAGGTTCAACGTGATTTCTTCTCAAATGGGTTTTTATTGTGACATCTGAAACGTTATAGAAAAATGTATAGGGTAAATTCCACGATGACCTGTTTAGAGCAGTGAAACCCTAGTATTCAAAGCTCTTATACCAAATGTTATGAAACCATCTCACAAAAAGATAGAAAAGATAGATTAACTCCTTAGAATTCAGCCTCTTCGATGGGGCAACCTCCTTTAGATTACATAAATGAAGTTTGAACAATTCTTTGATGATTCAAATGACAAAACCTCCTTTCTATATATAGGAGTCTAAGGAGTCACATTATAACCAAGCCGACCTAACAATAATAATATAAAGGCACAAAAATAACAATAGAGGGATTCTATGGGGCACAGTAAGAACAATATGGGGACAATAGGGGCACAAAAATATTAATAAGGGATACAACTACAATAGTAATGGGGTAATCACTAGTATTATAGGGACCTAACACAATGAACTTGTTCTTGTAAATCACTTGTCACTTGGACAATTTTTGTAGAGAAAGTGATAAAATATTACGAGGATACAAAAACAAATACCTTGTTTAGCCTATTGATAAATGTCAAACAAAATTGTTTAGTTGTGAAGCACATTGAGGACTTCCGAAAAGTGAATATCAAGATAGCTAATGTTCTAGAGGGGCCTCCAATTGATGTCTTCCTATGGAATTTAAAGGATAAAATCCAACATAAGGCTCGCCTTTAGGAACATAAGTCATTAGAGAATTCATTCAGGGTGGCAAGGCAAATTTAAAGAAAAATTATGGCAACAAGGAGGTCTACCACTCATAACTAGAAATATGGAAGTTTTTCCACTCCTATCCTCCCATAACCTACAATTTGAACCAAAAAAGCTAGAGGAAAAAAAATGAAGGGCTTTCTTATAGTTGTATGAAAAAACACACTAAAGTTATAAGTTTTGTTGAGAAGAAATGGTTTTAAATAGAATGTGAAGAGGAGGAAGAAAAATGAACAAGAAACATAATAAATAAGAAGATATACACTAGGAACCAACCCTAAGGGTTGAAAAATAAGAAATGAATCTGACCATATCTTGTAATACATTGGCAGGAATTACTACTCCTTAAAATCTCAGGATAGAAGGATATATCAAGAAGGAAAAGGTAATACTGTTCACCGATTCATGTAGTACCCATAATGTTATTTATTGTAAGATAGACAAGGATTTTAATTTATTTCTATATCAACCACCAAAGTGTCAAGTGATGGTTGCAAATGGAGGAACTATAAATTTCTCAAGGAAGTGTCATAATATCATTCTAACTATCATGGAATATGTATTAAATGTTCCAATGATTTTGATTCCAACAGGTGGTGCTGATATTATATTAGGAGTCTAATGGTTAGAATCTTTGGGGATGATATCTTTTAATTTTCAAGAAATTTTCTTGAAAATTTTCTGGGAAGGAAACGAAATTAAATTAAGGGTTATCATAGGGAAACATGAGAAGATAATCAATTCTAATGGCTTGACAAATATTTCTAAGAAGGAACAACTAGGGGTAATCTCATAATTATGCAAGCTAGATGTTCAAACATCTAAGTCATCCATTTTTCTCTATCTCTCAAGTCTCCTCGAGAATAATAAGGTATTTGAAACCCCCAAAGGTATTTCACCTATTCACAATCTTGATCATTCTATTCAGTTAATTCTAGGAAGTGTTCCTCCAAACATTAGGCCTTACAGACATCCATATGCCCAAAAGAGTGAAATTGAATGTGTATTTGTAGAAATTCAAGAGGAAGATATAAATAAACCTATCCAAAGTAATTTCTCTTCTCCAATAGTATTGGTGCATAAGAAAGATGGGTTGGCATATGCGTCTAGATTATAGAGAGATCAATAAGATCACTATTAAAGATAAATTTCACATTCATGTCATTGATGAATTGTTGGATGAACTACATGGAACAATTTACTACACCAAGCTAGATATTCACTCAATATATCATCACTAGATTGAAAACACAAGAAATTATGAAAACAAAATTCATAAATAATAAAGGTCATTATGAGTTTTTGGTCATGCCTTTTGGCATTACTAATCCACCTTCCACATTTCAAGGTTTGATGAATTCCATTTTCAAACCCTTCTTTCGAAAATTTGTGTTAGTATTTTATGATGATATACTAATATACAACAAGTCTTGAAAATATCATGTTCAACATGTTGATAGGGTACTCAAACTATTGGGGGAGAAACAATTGTATGCAAAACCCTTCAAATGTTTCTTTTGGTTATAGGAATTGGAATATTTGGGTCATATTGTATCTCATGAAGGTGTTAAGGAAGACCCTAAAAAATTAAAGGCATAAAGGAATGGAAAATCCCCACAACCTTAAGGCATCTTTGAGTATTTCATGGGCTAACATAGTATTATCACAGTTTTGTTAAGAATTATGAGAAAATAGTATCACCACTAACAACGTTACTGAAGAAAGATGCATTTTTTGGGGATGCAGAAGCAACTAGGGCCTTTGAACATCTTAAACAGGTAATGTGTTGAGCTCAAGTCTTAACTACACCAAACATCACAAAAACATGTATTATGGAATGTGATTCCTAATGAATTTATGATGGGGTGTTTTTAATGCAAGAAGGAAAACCCATTTATTTTTAAAGTCATCCAATGAAGGGAAAGTATTTAGACAAACCTATTTATGAGAAGGAAATGTTGGAAATACTACATGCTCTAAATAAATGATGCCGTTAGCTAATGGAAAGACCCTTCAAAATAAAAATAGATCATGATGGTCCTAAATTCTTCTTGGAACAAATATTATATTTAGAATCATAGAAAACATGGGTAAAAAATATGTTGGGTTATGATTTTTGAAATCATCTACAAAAAAGGGAAGAAAAATGTTGTTGCAGGTGCACTCTCAGAGAAGGGATGGGGACGTGGAATCATTTCTCTATGCCATTTCTATTATCCAACTTGATTGGATAATAGAAGCAAGGAACGAATGGGAGAATGGTTAAGAGGTGTGGAAACTCATTCAAAAGTTGCAGCAAGATCCCAATGCATCTAATACATTTATTTAGAAAAAATATTCAATATGGTACAAAGTTCACTTCTTTGGAATTGAACACCTCTCCTATAGGAAGGCACTATGGATTTTTAAAAAATTACCATCGGGTTAAGAAGGAACTTTTCGAATGGCCTTAAATTGGATATCCAGATGTTTGTGGCAAAATGTTTGGCTTGCCAACAAAATAAAGTTGAGTCAATTAAGACCCCAAGTATTTTACAACCATTATCCATTCCAAGTTAGTGTTGGGAGGAGGTCTCAATGGATTTTATCATAGGTTTAACCATGTCCAAAGTAAATATTGTCATCATAGTGGTACTTTATAAACATATTAAGTATGTACACTTTTGTGAACTATATCATCCTTCCAAACCCAGTACAACAGTTACTACATTTATGGAAACAATTTAAAAGCTACATGGAAACACAAATGTTATTTTAAGTGACAAAGATCCTATTTTCACTCAAAAATTTTGGACAATTATTTTCTTTTCTTGGTACTCAATTAACTCATAGCTCATATTATGATCATCAATCTGATGGGAAAACTAGGATAGTGAACAAATGTTTAGTAGGATATATTTTTTTCTTTGTATCTGATAAAAAAACAAAATGGATCAAGTAGTTACCTCTCACAAAATGATGGTATGACACTTCCTTCCATATTTCAATGAAAATGGCCCCATTTATGGTGATTTATAGATGTCATCCATCAGCCATCACATTGTCTATAAGAGACAATTTTAAGGTTCAAGCAATGTAACATAACATCAAACATCAACAACAAGTTCTCTAACTCTTAAAGGAAAACTCGACTCTGGCATAGAATCAAATGAAACAATAGGTAGATCAACATCATAGTGAAAGAAGTTTTGATGTGGGCGATTTAGTATTTTTATGACTATGACCATACAAACAAATGTCCATGAAGCAAGCTAAGAAGGATAATAAATTATCACCCATGTACTATGGAACTTACAAGGTGTTGCAAAATATTGGTGCCATATGGCATCCAAATTTGGAGGTGCCTGCATCTTTGTGATTACACCCAATTTTCCATTTTTCATTCTTAAATAAGGTTATAGGTGACAAGCTCATAGTTCAAATTACATTTCTGGAGCTTGAAAAGGAAGGAAAAATCATATTGGAGCCTAAAGGAATCATGGAAATAATAATCCAACAACTATGAAATCGATAAATATCATAGTATTTCATTAAGTGGGAGAAATTAAATGTTAAAGATTCCATATGGGAGGATGCGTATTTCATACATAAGCATCCATAACTACTCAAGCATTGAGGAAAACACTTTTTGGAAGGAGAGGGGCATGTTAGATCCCTATAATACTAGTGTATCCCCAATATTTTTATTGTTGTGCCCCATATTAACCCACTATTGTTATTGTTAGGCCCTTACATTATTATTTTTATGTAGGCCCTAATTACATTTTGATATAACAAGGAGGTTTGTTATTTGAATCATCCAATAATTGTTCATTTATGTGATGTAAAGTGAGGTTTTCCCCTTGGAGTGGCTTATTATCTAGTCATTGATATATTTTTTCTTATGCTTCTAAGTTGTTTTGATCTACTTACATAGTAAAATCCTCCTCCTCCTCCTCTTATTATTTATTTTCTTCTTCTTCATCTTCTTCTTCCTTTTCATTATCTTTGTTAATTCTCTCCTATGATTCTTCATTTTCCTTTTTTTTGTGTAATTCTTCATCTATTCTTACATCAATGATTTCTACTATCTTGTATAATATTTCTTTGTAACATTTTCAGTCCTTTCTTCTAAATGAATAACCAAGAAAGGTTCCTTGATTTGTTCTACAATCAAACTTCCCTAAATTGTCTTCATTTATCTTGACATAACACTTTCTTCCAAATACTTTGAAAAGTTTAATTAAAGTAGATTACCTTTCATAATTCATAACGATTATTATTGTTGTTTACCTTGATTTCAACTTTATTTAGGATGTAAGTTACTACTTTAACTACTTCTCCCTAGAAGGTGTCTAGAAAAAATTATTCATTTAGCATTGTTCTTTCCATCTCTTGCACAATTTTATTATTTCCTTCAACAAAACCATCCTGTTGAATGGTCCTTGCTATTGAAAAATGTCTTCTAGTCCCATGATTTTCAAACAATTCATTAAATTCGTTAGAAATAAACTCTTCTCCTCTATCCTATATCGAACAAAGATATTTAGATATGCTTTATTTTCAGCTAGGGATTTGAAGGTTTTAGATTTGTCGAATGCTTCAAATTTCTCTTTAAGGAGGGTAACACACGCCATTCTTGTATAGTGATATATTAAAAGCATAAATCATGACTCACATATTAATGTTTTTTTTCTTGTATGCTTGCGAAGGTCTATATGAACAAGTTTCACTAGTTCTTTTAATGAGTACTATTTTTTCTTGAAGTTGACTCTAGTTTGCTTCCCATGCTAACATGGCTTACAGATATTATAACTTGGATTTGAATATTTTTTCATGCATTTTTTTTTTTTTTTTTATTGGATGGTAAAAAATGATATGACCCATATTCTCTATGTCATAACCATCTCTCATCCAATTTTCCCATACAACATTCTTTTTTCATTTCATCTGGGATATATTGTTCCAAATGGACATTGGTGGTCACCTTCCTATTCCACTTGGACCCCCAACACTATTTCATTTCGGTTTCCTAATTTACAGCACAGTTCCTTATTTCAGATTTTTTTCTAATTTTGGCAGTTTTTTGGGTCATGAACTTCAAAAACTGTTTTGAGACCCTAAATTGCATTTTTTGGGGAAATAATAAATCACAAGGCTTTTCGTTTGATTTTGTAGTCAAAAGTTGTTGTCCTTGAATAAACCTTTTTAAAAGGATATTTTGTGTATCAAACAAAGATCATATTCCAAAGTTATGACCTTGAGAGTTGACATTACAACTAACCCCAATAGGGCCCACAAACGTTTTGCGCTTCATCTCCTAGGGTTAAATTTTTGGGTGTTTAGGGTTTTCCATTGCTTTTTTATGAAAAAAATCTTGAGAGCCTCATCATAACTTAGTTCAAAATGCTTTCAGTTGTCACATCTCTTCTCAGAGATAAGTTACTATCACCCAAGTTAGTTTGTTCCCTTCCTGATTGTAAATAGTTTTCAACAATTTCTATTTATTAATTGAATTCATTTTTTTTTGCATATCTATTTTTGTTTAAAATTGTATTTCATTTCATTCCTTCATTCGTCTGTATCATATATACATTACTTGAGGCCCTGGTTATATTTTCCACCACTCCACTTGATCCTATTATCCTTATTTCACATCCTTTAAAATGAAATCTGAGATGATATCCTTGATCACACATTTGAATGACACAAAATATTTTGTTTTATACCATCAACATATCAAACATTTTGAGTTTTAGTCTTTACTTTATCAATACCATTATCCCTCTTCTTAATATTTTATCTAATGCATTATTTCTGAAAGTGACACTTCATCCTTTGTCTTCCTTTAGACATATTTTAACTTTATCTCCTATCATGTGTTTTGAACACCCTATATCAATATACTAATGACTTCCTTGGTTTTGTTTATATAGAGAAAACCCACATTCTTCAAATTTTTTTTCTTCAATTTCCAAACCTTTGTGTATTCTTCTTGCATCTTTTGCTTGGTAGGCCTTATTGAGATACTTCTACAATCACATGCTCTATTCCCATAGCTATTGAAATTGTAACATAGGTCCAATGGGGGAGAAAATTAGCTATATCTTCTAACACTACCTACATAAGGCCTTCTAGGTTTGAGGTATTATAAGATCCTCTACTTCTATTTATCGCATAGTCATTTCTTCTACAACCTATATTCTTCTAGTCAAATTTATTACAAGTAAAGAGATAACCAAAGAATAAATTTTTATACTTGGATGTTAGAGGCCTTCTTGAAGAAATACTTTTTTTGAACACGTTATGACTTTATTTGTGAGAAAACTCATACCTTTGTTGATCCTTTCATCCAATTCTAGTGTTTCTTTTATTTTTTATGGGATCATATCTCTATTAGTCCTTAAATTCCTTTTTGAGTTTTGTGTATTTCTAATAGATCCTTTGAGAACACTAGCATAGATTTTAGGTTATTCTTTGCATTTTTTTTATGTCTTTGTGCTTGATTCTCCCTTAAAATGTTCATGATTTTCTTTATATCCGAGATCTTCTTTTATAAAAGGAGAACCCTCATAGCTAATAATGTTCTCTATCATTTCAGTCCCTTTTACAAACCTTAAATTTTGATTCAATTGAGCATTTTATTTTCCTAGTTCCTTTATCAGGGAAATGATCTCTTCTTCTTTATTCATCTTCAAACTCTCAAATTATCTTCAGTGAATTGGAATATTTCCCTTTTTTATTTTTTCATCTCTTTCATATATGCCTTGAATCTTGTTTGAAATCTCTTATGTAGATGCACATTGTATTATCTTGACAAAATATTATTCTACAATGGCACATAAAATGAAATTAATTGCTTTTCATTATTTACATAGTCCTTTTTACAATCTTCATTAGTTGGAGTAGTTTTGGAACTTTATATCCTTCCACAACACCTAGCCAGATTGCAACATCAAGATAAATTAAATAGTTCATCATCCTCATCTTCCAAAAATCATAATTTGTTCCATCGAATAGGTGGGCTCTGTATGAGAAAGAACCATCCTGCTTAGTCATTTTTACCTTTGAGATATTCCTTCTAGATGTTAGGCTATTTTTAAAGTATCTTGATTTGATACTAATTTTTGGATTCACAATTATATTGAGAGATGGGCAGGGGGCTAGATGAATCATTTTAATACAATTTTTACTTATTTAAACATTCAAACACCATAAAACATCAATCTCATAATAAAAGCATGAAGAAAAATATACACATGGAAATACTTATGGGAGAAAAACACAAAACTTCTTTAAATTATGGTTCTTTGTAGGAACCAACCTATTGGAGATGCCAACCCTTTTAATTTCTCAAATTTGTAGGCACCAACCTATAGGAGACACCTATCCTATATGCTACTTTGTAACAAACAACCTACAAGACACACCAACACCCTCTAAATTAAACTATGTAATACTTTCTTCTTTGATCCTCTTTACTTTTACTAATTTTTTTTGTAGTCATCCCTTGCACCTTTAGCTTTTAACCCGACGCTTCCTTCAAATACCAACTTCTAAAACTATATTCTCTATTAAGTGACTTTGTTGAATCACTTCAAAAATTGCACTTTACCAATGTAATTCTTTATGATTTGGCGCTTCCTTCAACCCATATTTTACATGTATGCTTTAACTATGTGAAATGTTTATAATTTGTTGCTTCCTTCAACCCAAATATCAAGACTTGACATTTAGAAAGCCAATCACTTTATGCCACCTACAATATGTAACTACCATAGCTCCAATGTTTAAATCTACTCCACTTATAACTACATGTTGTGCCCAAGCACTTACAGCACAAGCGCAACGCCTTTATAATACTTTTATGCATAGGCACCCTCTTTAGTTAAAATTTCCAAACTTGGTGCTTATATGCCCTTGTTCCATACTATATTTCCATAAAACACATCTAGGTGATTTCATATCTATATATTGATGGAATCCCCGATATCAATTGAAAATAACGTTGCTTACAAAACTTGACCTTTTTAACCCTTTAGATGGGAATTTTTCTTGTCAAATACCGATGATATTTCTATTACTTGGAATTATCATCTAATGGATATCAATATACTAGGATATTAAGAGATATGGAAACATTAATTTAACCAAACATTTCAATATGCTGGGATAATGGTGGATATAATTCAATTATTTCCACTTTTACTATCAAACAATGTTATCAGGTTGCAGAGGGTTGAACCTCAAATTTTGGCCTTCTATACTAGAATATTGGGAAACAACTGAAATTGGTTAGCACTAAAAAGCATTGAAAAAATTAGAATCTAGAGTACAAACAAAATGACATATTTTTGTCACATGTTATCGAACTTTTCGTCTATTGAGAGAGCTTGGGAAACAACATATTGGGATACTAGGAAACCTTATGGTGAATGTGATTTTGAGCTAAAAGTCCAACATGCCAAGGAACTTCACACTTAGGTGCTATGTGTGAGCACCTCCATGAAGAAAGGAATAATTAGGAGCTTATATAATATTTTAATATAAAAAATCCCATGAACTTAATGTTGGAATATAATCCTAACATCTACATTTATTTTTTAGCCTAAGTATCCTTGACTTAGAAACATGCACTAGAAATCATGTTCCCACTTGGTTTTGGTAAACTAGCTCGGTGGACCAACTTTTCCTTTCTTTTTGCCTTTAAAAGGCAAAGGCTTGATATTATGGAAATATTGGTCCAACCACTTTCCTAAACCATTTAGACATCTAAGTGCATGTTCACACCTAACCACACCTCATCCGCTTGAATTATTTGAGGATTGGTGCCCCACATGAAGATTCCCCCTTAAATCAAGGGATTTGGTCAGCTAGACCATTTTAACATGTTTTAAAGTTGCCTTCCTTGGGAAATGCACCTCTCCTAATGCTTTCCTCGTGGTCGATAGTTGGCATAGGTTGTCTTAAGTCATTGTTGCTATTTTAGGCCTCCCTTTAGCTTTTCTTAGCCTTTTCTTGTTTTTTACTAGTTTTTTCCTAGTTTTCTAGATTCGGAAATTTCTATATAACCACCTCCCTTTGGGATTAGATGTTTGGTTTCTCATGTATTACTATCATTAATTAATTTAATACATTTAATATATGGATCAAATTCTTTCTCTCCTCTCTTGAATATCAACAAATTACTTGTGTTTAATTTAATTAGAATTCTAGATCTATCAGAGTTTCTATAGGAATTCTACATGGTATCAGAGCTAGTTCAAATCTAGTGGATTGTACATGGGTTTATTTGTAGGCATATATTATCATGAGGTGTAGCAAGAAGCAATGGAAAATCTCTCTTAGCTCACAAAACTTGTTCTAAATCCTTTCACTTACTTCGAACGGAAGACTAAGATTACTCTAGTGGATTGTACATGGGTTTATTTGTAGGCATATATTATCAGGAGGTGTAGCAAGTAGCAATGGAAAATCTCTCTTAGCTCACAAAAATTGTTCTAAATCCTTTCACTTACTTCGAATGGAAGATAAAGATTACTCTGCTCCTTCGAAGCAAAGGGCTTTATAGGGTAACAATGGCAATGGAGACTGAACCAACTTCTGCAGTGGAGAAGATCAAGTAGTTGAAAAAATTAGATGAACCAATTGGGATGATATTCCTATCAATTTCTAGAGAACTCCTCTTTCATGTCAGTGGAGCCGTTACTCTTGATGTGGTATGGACCACATTGGAAGGACTATTCGGCAAGCAGGATGAAACGAGAGTGCATCAACGGGAGAATAAACTCATATCACTCAGTCCAACTCATTTCAACAACCTGAAAGAATACTTCACCAAGTTTAAATCCCTCCTCATTGAACATGATGCATGTTGAGTCAAGAAAGAGGAAGATCAACTCATCCTTTTGATTCTCTCAAAATTAGGCCCTGAATATTTCGTATTTGTATCATCTTTTCAAGCATCTAAATTGAATCAGGAAAAATGGAAAATGCCTTCATTAAATGACTTCATTGCAACATTGACTCAAGAGAAAGCTAAGTTAGTCCAAATGGGTGCCATCAAGTGTTCAAATAACCAAGCACTTGCAGTTACTGATGCTCCAAAGAGCAGTGGAAGGGAAAACCAAAAAGGGAAGGGTAAATTTAATGAATCGAAGAAGGAGAGACCCGTACAATCTTTAGAGAGCTATTCTTTGCCTAAGGGTAAGAAGAAGAAGGAAAGAACACTTTACAGCTACTGTTCCAAAGGTTTTCATCCCGAAGAAAGTCTCCTGAGGAAAACAGTCAATGAGATGGCAAATCAATTGCAGTAGCACAATCACACTGTGCCCAAGAATGAAAAGAAGAAGGATTATAGCATAACAGGAGATGGGAGAGCCAACAAGAGATGGTCATGCTTTAATGGATGTCACATCCACCCCATCAGCTTGGATCCTTGATTCAGGTACATCGAATCATATGGCTACATCAAAAGATGAATTTTCCTCCATTGAAGAAGGCACCAAATCACTAATTTATATGGGAGATGCCACACCTGCAAAGGTGTACGGAGAAGGAATTGTAGACCTTGAAGGGGGTTGCTTCACAAATGTGCTTCATGTTCCCTCGCTATCCACAAATCTTCTCTCAATATAAAAAATCACTCATTTCAGCTCTGGAAGGAAGGTGGAGTTCACTCCAGACTCCGCAGTGGTTATTGACATTTCCATGGGTTCACAACTTGCACATGGAATTTAAAATTGTGGTTCTCATTTGTATTTCTTCTCCCACTCAATTCCTAAATCTATTAGCATTGTATTTCTACCACAATATAATTATATTAGTAGGTTATGGCATGAAATATTTGGCCATCTAAACTATAAATACTTTCATCAACTCAGCAAGGAAAATATGATAGAAGGATTGCCCCTACTAAATTCACAAGTGATGTATGTCAAGGATGCATTCTTGGCAAGCATTCGGAGAAAATGTTTGACAAAGGGATGGCACAAAGAGATTCTTCACCTCTTATGCTGATTCACAGTGACATCATAGGCCCATTCCCATAACCTATAATTAGTAAGGCTTGATATGTACTCACTTTCATAGATGATTTCTCTCGCTTTACTTGGGTATTTTTTCTGAAATTAAAATTGGAAGTATTTGAATGCCTTATAGAAATTAAAGAACTTGCTGAGAATGATCTGGGTGTAAGATTAAGATAATCATAGTGATAATGGGGGAAGTATGTCAACAAATATGTGCAACAAATTTGTATTGATGCAAGTATATAGCTAAACACACAGTTCCATATACACCATAAGGGAATGGTGTCGCGGTGAGGAAAAACCAGTCATTAAAGGAGATGGCCAATTGTATGTTACAATCCAAATAATTAGCTCCTGAGCTATGGGCTGAAGCTATTAATTGTGCAACATAATTCAGAACCACATATCTCACAAAGCACTCAAAGGCACCACTCCTTTTGAATGTTAGACCGGTAAGAAACCGAAAGTGTCGCACTTTCGCATTTTTGGTTCATGAGCATGGGCTCACATTTCGACAGATAAGAGGAAGGCTTTGGAGTCTTAAAGTGTTGAATGTATCTTTGTTGGATATCCTGAAAGTGTCAAAGGATATAGATTTCTAGACTCTCACACTAAAAATTTCCTTGTAGCTCAAAGTGTGAGGGTTGAAGAAGAATCACTGCATGATTTTTGAGTAGACCCTCCCAAGGCACTGCTTGTTGTCACTGATGAGGAGGAGTCTAAAAATTATTCGAGAACTTTAGAGTAGACATCAGAGAAGCCTCTTGGGTTTGATTGAAAGGATGAGGATCAAGTCATGGCTTCTCCAACTCAGCTGCCAACTTTGGAGAGAAAACCCTGCAAGATGCGGGTGAACTAGTCGGTGACCGTGCGGATGTGAGAAGGACTAGATTATAGTTTTTTGGGGCTCCTCAAGCCTTGGATACCACCAAATCATTGCTTGCCATATATTACTATATGACACTTGGTTTAGATCCAGAGTCAGACTCTGAGGCTACTAGAAACCCGCTTTGGGAGGCTACCATGGATGAAGAGTACTCTACTCTCATGGAAAATGACACATGGGACTTGGTTCCACTTATGAAAGGAAGAAATCTTGTTCGATGTTGATGGATCTATCGAACAAAGATTCCTATAGATGGTGAGATAAAAAATTACAAAGCTTGACTTGTTGCAAAAGGATACTCACAGGTACATGGCATAGACTACACAGAGACATTTGCACCTGTTACAAAAATGAACTCCATTCGACTGGTTTTAGCCATTGTTGCTTCTCGCAGATGGGAAGTTCATCACATGGATGTGAAGAGTGCATTTATTCATGGAGATCTCAAGGAGGAGTTATATATGGAACATCCATATGGATACATTCAAACTCTTCCCTTGTTTGCATATTAAAGAAATCTTTGTGTTGCCTAAAACAGGCTCCCAGAGCCTGGTATGAAAAGATGGATTCTTTCCTGCTTTCCATTGAATTCATTCGATGAAAATATGACACAAATGTTTATTTTCTACAACATGATGATTCCATTTTGTTGATATTACTTTATGTAGATTATTTACCAATGACAGAGAACCTTACATCAACTATTGATTCGGAAAAATCAGCATTGCACGATCAGCTTTCCATGACAGGTTTGGGACTGTTGCACTACTTTCTTGGTCTTGAAGTTTCTCAATATACCTCAGGGATAAAGATGGCACAGTATAAGTATGCATCAGATCTACTTTTCTTCTTTCAAATAACAGAATGCAAGCTAGCAACATATCCCTTTCTTTCGGGGATCAGATTTGAGGATGTTGGTACTACACCTTTGGTGGATAGTACACTGTATCAATAGTTGGTTGGGAGTTTCTTGTATCTTACTAACACCCGACCTGATATATATTTTGTAGTAGGAGCTTATTCCAGATATGTGTAGAAAATTACTCAAAGTTTTGGTATCTTTTATGCTGCAGATTGCCCACTTTCACTAATTGGGTATGTTGTAACATCCATTGTTATTTAAGTTTTATTTTCAGTTTTATCACTAAATGAAAAAAAAAAAATATGAAAGAAAACCCAAATATTATGTTATAACGGAAATTAAAAGAAATGAGAAGATTTGAAATAAATGGTTGATTTTATATTATTAATGGATTTTGAAAGTGATAAACCCACAAGAAGATCTGGGATGTGTGATCAACAGGCCACAGATCCAACGACAATCGTGGGGGTAACTAGAATGAAGTTTATTTCAGAAATCAGAAGCGATGGTGTATCAAATACAATTTAATTTGTTGAAGCCTGGTCCAACGGATATTGGATCAGAAAGTAATCATGTTCTATCTTTAAAATCAGACCCGATAAATAATTAAACAATAGTTTTTATTTCATATCGGGTCCGTATGAGAGTCAAAGGGGCATTAAAAAGGCGAACGCGATAGGTTTATGAACCAGAGTGTTAATTCTTTTGAGTTGCATAACAAGCTATCCATTGTCTAAAGGTCATGCAAGTTCAAGAGGTGTGATCTAGCGATAGCTTGATAAGCACATTGAGGTGTGCTGTGGGGAAGCAATGAGCACAAATATTAGTTAAAGCTCAACCCCCACAGTTGACTATGATGTTAGCATGGTTGAACGCAATGTGTGGCCTAAAATTACTGTGGGGGTTGAACCTCGTTGAAGCTCTCGTACATTCTTTACCCCCATGGTGAACTCCCAAAGCTTTCTACCTTTGTCACTCATTCCATATCTTCCACTGCTTTCATCTGTTAATTGCCTACGCCACTCACCGTACCCCACCACTTGATCCACTACTCCATTAATGCTCAACCATCAGCAAACCATAGACTCAAGCTATAGATTCTAACAGTGAGCAACAATCTCCTGTCATTCTCTGATTTATATTACTTCTTATTATCTTGTTTTCTTGAAATGAATGAGGTGTCTTTACCCTCAAACGTAATATTTTGTAATGATCTTTACTTCATAGAAATTAGAGGATAGTTAGGTAGTTTGACAGTTTTGGTGATTACCAACTATCTCATAATGTATAAAAAGAGGAAAATTTACAAAGAGGGGGTTCAAACTTTGGAGAACCTGGGGACTAGGCCACTGTATTATTGATACAGTTGCTGATTAAAGAAAGAATCAAGTGTTTCCCACACATTTTTCGGTATGATTTTGTGACTTCTCTATTATATGTCATCAAATATTTTCCTCTTTTAACTATGGTAATGAATCTGTAGGTCTTTATTTTCTTATTTAAATGAAGTTAAATTCCCTTAAAAGAGCACTCCTCTACTTGAAGTTCCCACCTCTGCAATTCTTCTAAGTTACAGATAGTAGTTTTTCTGTAAGACAACATATTATGTTTAACTTATCCAAGTGTCATAGATAGTAGATTCTATGTAGAACAACATATTGTTTATGACTTCTTTAATCTTTCTTCTTTCATCATTTATATTCAGCAATCAAATGACATTCTCAGATTTTCATGTCACCTAAGTATTGATGGTTTAAAACCAAGTCTTTCAGGTCCTTCATTTGAGAATACAACATACAATTAAGTGAAAAATAAGTGACAATAATTATAAACATTAACACCTTAAGCACAATTTCTATACAACCAGGAAATTGGTTTCTTAAGGTATAACATGGTACATAGATTCTAGTTGCGCTGGTGTTGGTACAGATCACAAGTCCACCTCTAGTTATGTTTTCAGCTTTGGTTCAGGGCCTTTTCGCTGGTCTAGCCATAAGCAATCCATGATTGCTTTATCTACATCTGAGGCAGAGCATAGAGTTGTAGTGAATTCAACTACACAGGATGTTTGGTTATAGGGGCTTCTCTCCGAGTTTGGTATTCAATATCCCCTTCTGACTGTCATATTTTGTGACAATTAGGGGTCCATTCAAATATCTATTGATCCAGTTCTGCTATGGAACCAGCTCACAAAAAGATAGAGAAGATAGATCAATGCCTTATAATTTAGCCTCTTCGAGGGGGAAACCTCCTTTACATTACGTAAATGAACAATTCTTGTATGATTCAAATGACAAAACCTCCTCTCTATATATAGGATTCTAATGAGAACAATATAACCCAGCCGACCTAACAATAATAATATAAAGCCACAAAAATAAAAATAGAGGGATTCTATGGGGCATAGTAATAACAATATGGGGACAATAGGGGCACAACAATATTAATAAGGGATACAAATACAATAGTAATGGGGTAATCACTAGTATTATAGGGATTCAACATGCCCCTCTCCTTCAGAAAAGTGTTGTCCTCAACACTTGAGTAGTTATGGATGCTTGTATATAAAATTCTCATCCTCCCATGTGGAATCTTCAGCAGATAAGTTCTTCCACTTGATAAGATACTTCGAAATTGATCAATTTCGTAGCTATCGAGTTCTTGTTTTTGTGACTACTTCGGGTTCCAATCTAATTTTCGTTCCTCGTCAAGTTCTAGCAATATTTTTTGAACTGGGAGCTTGTCTTCTATAACCTTCTTTAAACATGAAACATGGAAAACTGGTTGCAATCGAGAAGCTGTAGGAAGCTCCAATTTGTATGCCATAGTACGAATCTTTTGCAACACCTTGTACAGACTGTAATACTTTGGTGATAATTTATTATCCTTCTTAGGTTAGTTGAGGGACATTTGCTTACATGGGTGTAGCCGTAGGAATACCCAATCAACTACATCAAAACTTATTTTGCTGCGATGTTGATCTACCTGTTGTTTCATTCTATTCTGTGCCAACACGTGGTTATCCTTCAAGATTTGGAGGACTTGTTGTTGATGTTCGATGTGATGTTCCACTAATTGAACCTTAGAATTTTCTCTTAAATATGATGTGATGGACAGTGGCTGATATCCATAAAGTGCCACAAATGGGGTCATTTTTGTTGTTGTATGGAAGGAAGTGTTGTACCACGATTCAGCCAGAGGCAACCATTTGACCCACTGTGTCTGTTTATCAGATACAAAGCAACGAAGATATCCTTCCAAACATTTGTTTACTATCTCAGTTTGCCCATCAAATTGAGGATGATAAGATGAGCTATGAGCTAACTGAGTACCAAGGAAAGAAAATAATTATGTCCAAAAATTTCCAGTGAAAATGGGATCTCTGTCACTTACAATAATCTTTGGGTTTCCATGTAGCTTTTGAATTGTTTCCATAAATGCAGTAGAAACTGTACTGGCTTAAAATGGATGTGATAATGCACAAAAGTGTGCATACTTGGTAAGTCTGTCAACTACCACCATGATGACACTCTTTCCCTCAAACTTGGGTAAACCTGTGATAAAATCCATTGAAACTTCCTCCCAACATTGGCTTGGAATGGATAAGGTTGTAATAGACCTGGGGTCTTAATTGTTTCAACTTTATTTTGTTGGAAAACCAAACATTCGGCCACAAACTTTTGAATATCTTATTTAAGGCCATCCCAAAAAGATTCCTTCTTAACCCTATGGTAATTTTTTTTAAATCCTAAGTGCCCTCCTAAGGGAGAAGTGTACAATTCCATAACAATATTTTGTTTTAGTTCGGAATTCTTACAGAGATATAAGCGATCTTCGTACCATAACCAATCATTTTTCCAGCTAAATGTATCAGACGTACTGGAATCTTGTTGTAACTTTCAAATAAGTGCCCACACTTCTTCATCATTCTTCCATTCATCCCTTGCTTTGTTTATCCAATCTGGTTGGATAATAGAAATGGCACACAACAATGCTTCCACATCCTCATCCTTTCTTGAGAGTGCATTTGCCACCACATTTTGCTTCCCTTGTTTGTAGATGATTTCAAAGTCATAACCCAACATCTTTGTGACCCACTTTTGTTGCTCTTCAGAGGATAATCTTTGTTCTAAAAAGTATTTAAGGCTATCATGATCCGTTTTTACCTTGAAGTGTCTTCCCATTAGGTAGGGTCGCCATTTCTTAAGTGCATGGAGTATTGCCAACATTTCCTTCTCATAAATAGCTTTGTGTAAAAACTTTCCCTTGATTGGACGACTTTCAAAAGCAATGGGTCTTCATCTTGCATTAGAACAGCACCAATTTCCATTCTGAAGCCATCACATTCCACTAAGGTTTTGTGAAGTCCGGTGTAGCTAGACCGGTGCTTTGGCACATTGCCTTCTTTAAGATGTTCAAAGGCCTTTGTTGGCTTTCCAGAGTCCGCAGAAAATGCTCTTTCTTCAATAGTGTTGTTAGAGGTGCTGCTATTCTCCCATAATTCTTAACAAACTTGCGATAATACCCTGTCAACCCGAGAAATCCTTGCAAATGCTTTATGGATGTGGGGATTTCCATTCCTTAATGGATTTAATTTTGCTAGGGTCTACCTTAACTCCTTCATGAGATACAATATGACCCAGATATTCCACCTCTTGTACTCCAAAGAAACATTTGGATCTTTTTGCATATAATTGTTTTTCCTCCAATAGTTGTAGCACCCTGTCAACATGTTCAACATGATCCTTCCAAGACTTGCTATAGATTAGTATATCATCAAAAAATACTAACACAAATTTTCTAAGGAATGGTTTGAAAATGGAATTCATCAAACCTTTAAATGTTGAAGGTGCATTGGTAAGGCAAAAAGGCCTGGCCAAAAATTCATAATGATCCTCATGAATTCTAAATGTTGTTTTTGGAATGTCTTCAGTCTTCATTTTGATTTGATGATATCCTGAATGAAGATCCAACTTGGTGAAGTAAATTGATCCTTGCAATTCATCCAGTAATTCATCAATGACAGGAATGGGAAACTTATTTTTAATAGTGAGCTTGTTGAAATCCCTATAATATGGACACATGCGCCATGATCCATCCTTCATGTGCACCAATACTACCGGAATAGAGAAAGAACTTTGACTCGGTTTAATTATAGCAGCCTCTAGCATTTCTACAACCATACGTTCAATTTCACTCTTTTGGGCATAGGGATATTTGTATAGCCTGATGAATGGAGGAACACTTCCTGGAATCAAATGAATGGCATGATCATGATCACAAATAGGTGAGAGACCTTTGGGAGTCTCAAATACCTTGGAATGATTGTCCAAGACTTTTTGGAGATCTAGAGAAATAGATGGTAACAATGTGGAAAGATCTAGCGAACATAATTGTGCAATTACACCTCTTTGTTCCTTTTTTAGAAGATTTGTCATACGTTTAGAGCTAATTATGTTTCCCGGTTTCCCTAAAATACTGCTTAATTCCACTTCCTTTCCTTCCACATAAAATTTCACGAAAAGTTCTTGAAAATTAAAAGCTATTGTACCCAAGGGTTGTAGCCATTGGACACCTAGTACAACATTAGCACCTCCCATTGGAATGGAAAGAATTGGGCTAGTTAGTACATATTCTCCTATGGATAGCTTGATATTATGGCACTTTCCAGAGCAATTTATTGTGCCTTCATTTGCAACCATCACTTGACACTCTGGTGTTGGATATAAGAAGCAATTCAATTCTTTTGCTACCTTACACTGAATAAAATTGTGTGTACTTCCTGAATCAGTCAACATTATTACCTTTTTTTCTTGATTCGTCCTTCTATCTTGATGGTTTGAGGAGTGGTAATTCCTGCCAATGCATTACAAGATATGGTTGGATCCATTTCTTCTTTATCTAGGCTTTTTTCCTGGAGTATATCCTCTTCCTTTGACCTTTCCTACTCCTTTTCTCCTTACTCTTCACAATCTATGTAGAATAATTTCTTCTTAGCACACTTATGACCTTTAGTGTATTTTCTATCACAACTATAACAAAGCCCTTTGTCCCTTTTTTCTTCCAATTGTTGTGGTGTCAACCTTATAGCTTGTGGAAGACTAGGGGCAACAACACTTCCATCTTTATAGTTGTGAGTGGTATGCTTCCTGGTTGCCATAAATTTGCTTTCCATTTTTCTTGCTAACCTGAATGCCTTCTCTAATGAATCAGGTTCCCAAAGGCGAACATCATGTTGGATATTATCCTTTAAAGACCCTATGAACACATCAATCCTATGCTCCTCTGGAATATCTTTGACCCTTATGTTCAATTTTTGGAACTCCTCAATGTGCTCCATTATTGAACCCTTTTGTTTGAGACTTATCAATTGGCTAAAAAAAGTGTTGCTTTTTGTATCCTCATAATGTGCTGTCAATTATTTCGTAAAAATTGCCCAAGTGATAATTTGTTTACGAGAGAAAAGCCATTGATACCATAAAAACTTATTTGGTTCCAAATATAAAGTTGCAATACGTACCTTTTATGTGTTTTTCACATTATTGAGATCGAAAAATTGCTCCATCTGTAATATCCATGTTGCAGGATCCTTGCCATGAAACTTCCTCATATCGATTTTTGGAATATGGTGGGCCTTCCATCCTACATTAGAGTGTATGAAATCATGATTAACATTTATTTTGTTCTCATCATGAGTTTCCTTTACTACCTTTTCACCATTAGTAAGTATTTCTTGTAGAAAATTTGTCAAACCTGTCTTCAAATCTGCCATGTCTGTCTTCAAATTTGTCTTCAAATCTGCCATGTCTCTCTTCAAATATGTCTTCAAATCTATCTTAAAATAATCCATCTTAGATTCCATGCCCTTTATCTTAGATTCCACGCCATTTATCTTAACTTCTATTAGCTTTTGTGAGAGTGATATTTGTTGCACTTGGTCTTGTAATTTTGACATATCATGTAGCATTTCTTCCTCTTCTTCATGAGCCATGCTAGAGCTTTCAGGTTTCTTACTAGGTGTTTTCATTTTATTTCCTCAGAGCATCAATTACCGATAATAATTCTCTACTATGCCCTTTGAATTCCTTCAAAATAAATTTTCAAACCAAGCCTAAGATAAAACTTTAAAAAATCTACACACCTTTTTTTACTTTCTATGAGCTCAATATTGCCTTTGATGTATCTCTGCACTTTCTGATCATCTAGTTCTAAAATCATGAATTGTAGTAGCCCTCTGTGTTCTCTTCCAATGCCACCAGTATGATCCAAATTGGATTCTCCATGGAAGAGTTATGTGAAATCTCCCACGGTGACTTGATTATAGACTAGTTCAGTAGAGTGAACTTGTATGATGTGCCATGAGTCACTGTTTCAACCTCTGGCAGTAAAAACTATACAAAAGAAACTATAGCCTATCCTCTCTCTATACCTTCTCACGAAATTTCAATCTGATTCTCAGAGAGAAAGTTATGAAGATTTTCCCCAGGTCACCTGTTTGGAATGTAATTTAGGAGTCTCCAAAAAGACCAATTTCCTTAGATCATATCTCTATAAATGTAGCACGAAAAGCTCTGAAATTTGGATCTGAGGTTTAGCGCGATGTCTTATCAAATGGGTTTTTTTTAGCTTCTGAAACATCGCAGAAAAAAAGTTATAGAGAAAATTCCATGATGACTTATTTGGAGCAGCGAAACCCTAGAATCCAAAGCTCTAATACCAAATGTTATGAAACCAGCTCACAAAAAGATAGAGGAGATAGATCAATGCCTTAGAATTTAGCCTCTTTGATGGGACAACCTCCTTTACATTACGTAAATTAACAGTTCTTGGATGATTAAAATGAGAAAACCTCCTTTCTATATATAGGAGTCTAAGGAGCACAATATAACCCAACCAACCTAACAATAATAATATAAAGCCACAAAAATAACAATAGAGGGATTCTATGGGGCACAGTAATAACAATATGGGGACAATAGGGGCACAAAAATATTAATAAGGGATACAAGTACAATAGTAATGGGGTAATCACTATTATTATAGGGACCCAACAAGTTTAGAGGCAAAGTACCAAGCACATTGAGATTCACATGCATTACATTCACGCGCTGATCCGTGACACTATTCATTGTAATTTTGATATCATCGTAATGTCACATATGCCACATGGAACATTGAATGATACCATGTGTCATCGAAAATCACCCCTATTGGTTAGCCAAAACTACCATTTCAACATGCCATGTGGCATCATGTCATCATTACATGGCACATCATCATGCTTACCATGTCATCATCACCTGCCACATCATCATCTTTGATTCATTCTATAGCCACAACATGTCACTACTCCACCGGTCCACCATGAAGGGTGTGCCCTTCATTATCATTTGAAGATGTTGACACTTCATTAAAAATTCATGTGATTTCCAACATCAAGATCCACCCAAGTATGCTCAAACTTTAACTGGTTTAAAAAGTATGCAAGTTCATGTGCCAAATACCATTGATTTCCCTCAAGGAGAAATATATGATCCAAATATGCATGACATTTAACGAATTTCATGTTTCTATTCATAAATTTGGTGCTTTTCCCTTATTGCAACTATCAACATCATATTGACATAAGTTCTCATCTGTGAAGCATTTGGGCAAGTGTAGTATACCCTTGGAAAGGACTCAGAGAGAACTATCCAACAATTCCAAGAATATACTCATTTTACCATAATAACTTCACCAAAAAATCAAAATCCTTTGGGGCAATTTGACATAATTTGATGTGTGTTTATAAAGACATCAGACTATTAAATTTCTTCCTTTGACTTATCAATGATATTATTGCTTTGTTGGACTTTCCCTTTAACATTAATAATGCTAGTTATCATCCATGAAAACGAATTATGCAATAAAGTCATGAAATTTTGGTGGGGTGATTTTATCTTACAACATTGGCTCCGACAAGGGAAAATGTCTCCTTGTGAGGCACTAATAACATGAGGCCTATTGAGTTTTTAGTATAATTAACATGAGTACTTTATTTTAAAAGTATTGTAAATACGTGTGAATATATATATTTGTTTTATCTTCATCAAGAAATAACACTTTATGAATTTAACTAAAAATCATGAAAGGAAAGTAGAGATCACAATGTGTGTGAGAGAGATATATATGTGTAAATAAGTGTGTGTAAATGAAAAGTTTCAAGTGTATTTTATACCCAAGAGACATGTCTCTTAAATTAAAACATGTCTATTTGTAAATTAAATTCTAGTAAGTTTTCACATGTACATTTTTACTCATATTTATTAAAGTTTTGAAGTTTATATAAATAATGGTTGCACATTTACATATCGAATTTTATATAAATAATGGTAGCACATTTACATAATGAATTTTATATTAATAATGGTTTCACATTTACATATTTACTCATATTCGTTGAAGTGTTGAATATTACATAAATAATGGTGGGAAGTCACTCTTGGTAAGTATATTTATTTACATCTTTTTTCTATTCTGTCTTTAATGAGAAAACTTGCTTGAGTTACGGTGGACATTAATTGATGGTAAATATGTTATTTACATGAGTATGTGATCTTTTCAAGGATCCTAATTTTAGGTGTTTTTGTTGATTTCCTTTATTTTAATTTTCCTTTCTTCTGATTCTCAATTTAATTTTCTTTTTCCTTTTACATATTATTATAAATACATCAAGGATTATGAAGACTGACCATAACTACATTCTTAAACAAGGGAAAGTGCCTTATATTATACCTTTCCTGCGAGGTAAATCTTATGAAGGGATGTTGAAAATCAAATGTCATTGTTCCAAATAATTATAACCATTGGACCCCTAATATAACATCAACACCACCCATTTGTATTACAATCATGGGAGTCTCCAATAAATACTCCCCATAATGAGCTTAATACTATGACACTTCCTTGAGCAATTTATGGTAGCTCCATTTGCAATCATACTTGAAATTTTGGTGTTAGATAAATAAAGCAATTAAGAAGTTTTCCCAATTTGGATGAAGTTATGGATACGATTTGAATCAATCAATATTGTTACCTTTTTATTTTCATAAATCCATTGATACCATACATGTTTAACACATGGATACAATATTTACCTTTTGTAAAGATGCCACTTGGTGTAGATCAAAATATTGATCCATCTGAAATAACCATATTATAGTATCATAACTTCCAAACTTCCTCATATCAATATTCAAAATGTAGTAGTTCTTTGGTGCTAACTTGAAGCCCTGATGATGTGGACCTTGAATTGAAAATTCATGATTATTGATCCATGACTCAATAGTTATGCTCTCTAATTGTGATAAAAGAAACCCCATATAAGATTACTTCTCAAAAACATGCTTCTCCTTATTTTCATGTTTTCCTTGGATCTCCACAACCCTTTTAGGGATATCTTTTAATAAAATGTGTTGTAATTCTTTTATTTCTTCCCCGGTGGATTTTTATATACCTTCCTTGACATTTTGAATTTCTTCCCTATTTTCATTCATCTTCTTTTCAATTTCTCTTTTAACATTTTCTTGAGAACCTAATAAATCCACCTTTTTCAACACACTACCATTTATTTAACTTCTCTAATTGAGATAACCTAAAATATAATTCTTCACTTTATTCATGAGTCAAGGATAAGCCTTCAATAGTTTTAATTGTAGTGGATTTGTTTGGAGCCATGTTGGAAAATAATAATAGTACTCATCTTTATCACAAATTTTAGTCACCATAAAAGTGATATATTCTAATAAAAAATTATATAATTAGTAAATTACATACCTTAATTTGGAGAATATCATAATAGCGTAATTTATATTGATATATATTTGAGATTTGAGCCCTTATGGATCTGATTTTTAGTATCTTGATATGTTTTTTCTTTCAATTCCACAAGTGTGAACTAAATTTGATGTGCCAAGTGAAACTTATGATAACTTTCCAAAAATTGTTGATTTTGGCCTCATCCCACAAGTAAACTTGGATAATTTACCATATGTTAAATTATTAATATATAATTTTTAACTTTGTACCTAAGGTATTTTATATGTATCCTAGAATCGTTGATGATTTTAAAGCCTAAAAATTTCCAGACAGGAAGATATAACAAAAATGTCAAGTCGACTTATTTAAAATTTATTTCAGGACTACTCACAAACCCTAAATTCTATAGGTATAACTTTGAAAGTATAGAGAACCAAATTATTAGAATTTAACAATATGTTCATTGAGATTTATCCTTAATATGGTCCAAGTTTCACTATCTAAAACCTTGTAGAAAAAAATACTGCAAAAATGTCAAACTAACTTGTTTGAAACCAATTTCAGGAGCATAAGAACCTGGAATTACATAGAGAATATATCAAGAGTTATAGTGATCCAAGATCTAAAATTTTAACAAATTTTTCATTAAGATTTTTCCTCAATATGGTCCAAGTTTCATGATCTAAGGCTTCACAAAAGAAAGATATAACGAAAATTTTGAATGAACTTGTTTGAGATTGTTTTTTCAAGTCTTCATAGCATATCTTAGAAAATATAGTGAACCAACATTTAAAATTAGAAACATATATTTCTTGAGATGTATGCTAATTATTCTCCATTTTACTATCTGAAAGTTTTCATAATAAAATTGTAGCCAAAATTCCATAATGAACTAATTGAAGTAAAAAAAATCCTAGGATGATGAGCTCTTATACCAGATGTTATGATTGTTTCACGTAAAAAAGATAATAAACCAATCATTAAAATGATATTTGAGGGGAAAACCTCTTTTTGTAATGAATACAATAGACAAGACAATAGTTGATTATCTTAAGACAAGGTCTCCTTAGAATATATATAGTGGACAAGGGATACAATTATAATGAAATGGATCATGATGAGTTATAGCCTACATAACATTATAATAATAGAAAATGTAATTAATAAAGATCTAGGTATTAATAAGGGAATTTAGGGTTAACATGGGGCTTATATAGGGTTTAACAAGGGCTCGTTCCTAATAGTTGACAACTTAGTCTGAGTAAGCAATGGCTTGCAACTTTAAGCACATAGTGACAAATTTAAAGTCGAAAAATATTAAAACAAGGTTAAGGATAAATGTAGTTGACTATATTGAAATGCTACAAACCACTTAGATCATAAGGCTTTCCATTAGATACAAAGTCTTAAAGGGAATAACACAAAGCATGATGATTGAAGGTGGAAGAAAAAGAGAAAGAAATTAAATCTCATACCTTGCAATAATTAAGGTAGTCACTACAAAGTTGAAATGAAACAACACAATTTTGTTGGGAATTTAAATGTGATTCCAACAAATGAGAAGTTCTTCTTAAACTGAGCATGAGCTAAGCAAAATATTGTGATTTCAATAGATTAACAGTTATTTGATGATTTGTAGATTTAATAAACATATATATCTTAAAGAAACATGAGAAGGGTTTGTATGGGTTCAAAATCCTTTCCATTTGATCTCTATGTCTAATATGCATATTTCATATAAAATTAGAGAACATTAACACCATATGCTCCACAACTATAACTTATTCAATCTTTATAATATATAAATTCAAATCATTAAAATTACCACAAGGTTTAGTACTAAGATAAAAATGAAAGAAGCTTAACACATAAAATAGAGATAAAAGAAAGCTCAACAACAATGAGAGGTCAATCCAATAAATGGGTTCCTCATTTAAAAATATTTATAGAAAATAACCCTTTGGAGTGAAGAGCAAATCTCAGTCACTCATTGTGAAATGTATTCCTCTTTGCTTGAAGTCTTTAGCTACTACATATATTCTCTTTAGACATTGATTGGGTTCATTAATATTTCGAACCAATCTAACTATTTTCACAAAATAAGTCTTGAAGATACACCTTCATCGATTTTCCATTAATGTCATGATCTTTTTTTCTCAAGATGTGGATCTATATTATCCTTACTAGAATCTCAGAACCAATATTTTTTGTATGGGTGGAAGCTTTCATTGAAATCTTATCAACTTTATTTACTTTCATTTTATTTATATATTTTTAGTTTATTTCTCAAAGTGTTTTATTGGACATGTCTAAGTAGGCGACAATGTTACCTGAATGACGATTTTCTCATCAAAACTTGCCGATTTTTTTTTTTTCGAAAAATATAAAACTAAGATTGTGTGAATAATGTTTTTAATGATGGAAATGGATTCAACAACCCGAAGAACTCTGGAGCATATAATAGTATTAATGTTGACAACTATAATATATATATCCATAAAATTATGCTAGATTTCATCAAAATCATGCTAGAAAACCCATTATTTTCCAACTGAAATCATTGCCCATTGAGACTACACTTTTTTTATTTACCAAAATATCGTACAATCCATTTTCCATAATTTTACACATTATTAATATCTCCCCAATCATAATTTTACTTTCCAACGAGTGACAATCCATTCAAAACATTAAGCATTTAATAATGCATACCTCCTAACATTAAAATTCTAGAGATATGTGCCTTCATACTATCATTTACATGTTTTTAGGTAGAACATTTAAATGGCGGCTTGAAAAAGTAAAACCATGGGTTTGAGTGTAGGTGAGGTGGTAGCCATTGGTTGTGCTAGAAACCCTCTCCAGCCCCCTCTTTAACCCAAAGATTGCTAATTGTGTACAACAATAATAATTTTGGTGTGCACAGATCTAAAAAATAATAATTTAATTTACATCATGCATGGGATAATAGTAAATGATTAATTAACTTAATGTAGTGGACACATTTTAAATATGTGTGGATATTAAGATTGAGCATACTACTTATTACGTCATAAGGTGTTCCTCTAGGAAGAAATCCCCCAGTTGCCACTCTACTCTCCTCTGTAGCCTCAATTCAAATGTTAGACGATTGAAAGTTCTTCCACCCTTAGATCCCACCGCTTTAACTATCAACTAAATATTTATTTGTGCAACCATGTAACTTGTTAATATTTATTATAACCCATGCACATATTGCAGGTATTTCTGAATCCTGTTTCTTGTCTTTGTTCCACATTCATTTGGCTGATTCATGCATATTATGTGTAATCATTGAATTCCTACATTTGAATTCAATAATGGATCGAAGGAACGGAATTGGAGTTTCATAACCAAAATAAAGGATACAGAGCTTGGCTTGAAGGAATTATGAAGACTCCTAGCAGTCATGGTGATCATTGTAGTATATACCTATTTCACCTCAAATGTAGTTGCATGTTTGTTAACTAGAAGGATTATTTATAGAAACCTATGAAAAAAATAGCATATGCCATGGATTCATAGTGAGAATGGTCTTTTGTATGGAGGTGTATTGGTTCGTCTACTTTCCGAAAAGTAAGTTTCTCAAAGCATATTCCCTTACAGCCCTTCGTCTTGCTAAGTACTGGAATAAAGGAAGCTGGACTTTAGTTCCCCTAATTTGATTTGTTATTATATTTCCCAAATTAATGAACTTTATTTATTTGTAGTGTTTGGAAAATAATTTAGATTTTACTACTTCCAAAATGTGAATGCACATTGTACTGTTACTAGTCTTTCTTATGTTAAGCAAAATGCCACTCAAGTCCTTAATACCACGTGTCTTGATTCATGTATTATAATAAATTAAATTTTTTGTTCTATTTCCAAGATAAATTAACTTTATATACTTCAATTTTTACTTTCTCCAAAACATGCATTTGGAAAATAAGTTAGGTTTCATTGTCTCCAAAACATAAATGAGTGTTGTTTTGTTACTGGTTTTTCTTATGTTTAAGTGAAAGGCCACAAAAGTTATTAATGTTGTGTGTCGGGATTCATGTAGTATAGGAAATGAACATATTATAAATAAAATCTAAAATAAAGTAACTCACAAAAAATTTGATATGTTATAATGTATAGAAACTAGAACCAACATTTTCTATTCAAAGATGATATGTGTTAAGATATGCTTTATTGAATAATCTAAGTTTAGTAATTTGTTTATTAATATATTTCTTTATGTGGAGATCATATAACATAAAAATAAATACCTATAAGTTAGATTAAGCCAAAATCAATACCTACATTATAATAAAGTTTTTAATATTTGTCAAATTTTGAACGATATGTTATTTGTATATTAAATTTTGAATAATATAATAAAGTACAAATAACATAACCAAAACTTAAAACAATACTTTTGTTCTAATTTCTTAAGAAACAATAGTTTGAATCAAATCTTATCAAATCTTTTAATTGTTTAATTGTTTTAGTCTCATGAAGTCTTTAATGTTTTGTTAAGTTCATCTTATTGATACAATGATTTCAATAGTGACATTAACAAGAATTATATGTCAAATTTAATGATATTAAAAATTATATTTAAAATTTAATTTCTCTAAATTATTTATCTATTTTATTATATTTATAAAAAATCGTCATTTAGTAATATTTTTACATAAAAATAGAATATTTGATACAAATTTGAGTTTTTTTCTTTTTTTTTCATCTCCACTACAAGAAAAAAGGTCATTGGTGAGGGTCATGCCTGTGACGAACCTTTAAGGTCCATCACCAATGTCGCATATGGTGACGGTCCTTAAAAAAACATCATTATAAGTATATATAGTGATGGTCCTTTAAGGTTTTCCACCAAATCCATTTTCAATGACACTTTTGATGAGGGTCGTTAAAGGCCTGTCACTAATTCTCTCTTTGGTGACACTTTTGGTGAGGGTCGTTAAAGGACAATCACTAATTCTCTCTTTCATGACACTTCTAGTGACGATCTTTTATTGACCCTCACCAATTCTCTTTTTGGTTACTTTTGCTGATGGTCAAAAATGCTCGTCATCATTGATCATTCCAATGAGTTTTTGATGACACTATGTACCTGTTACTATATTTTTCGTCAAAAGATAATGATTTAAGACCATTGTTGTGGAGTCTTTTTCATTATTTGTCCAAGTTCATAGTGCTTATAGTTAGTCAATTTGTTAAGAAGTAATTAGTGTGTATTATTTCCCTCAAGTCATAAGAATATATTTTTCCTATGAGTCAACACATGATTCATCTCTACTAGGTTTATTATCTAGCAAATATCCTTTAGATAAATTTCCACTAGTGTATGTAGGAACTATATTATTTAATATATAATCGACCTCTATCAATTCTATTAATGAGAGAGACCTAACACCCTTCAACACTAATGGAATACTTAACATGCTTTGGAACAATACACTAACATTCATTGGCACCTCGCATGTCTTGGAACATATTTGTACCTAGAACATCTTGCCATGAGTAGGACTCCCAAGAACATGTCGGCATACCCTAGCATAGCAAAACACTCCCCAAGAATGTGTTAGCATGCCCTATAGTCCTTAGCATGCCTTGGAAAACCTTGGCATAATATAACATTGACAAACATTAGTACTTGGCAAACATTGGCTCTTGGCATGTATTGAAACATATCATTAGTGTGCCCAACATGCCCCTTTTTAAAGACAAAGCCTCGACTTATTAACACTCTTCTGTTTTCATTTCATTACATTTTAGCTTGGTTATTCCTTTTGTTTCCTTGAAACTCAACACATATTCGCATAGTCTGGCACCCTACACACTCTAACATGTCTTAGCACCTGGAATGCCTTGGCACTATTTGGAACATGTCAGCACACCCCTACCTAGCACACTCTAGCACTTCTTGACATTCCCTAATATTCCCTGGCATGCCTTTCCCATGCTTAGCATACCTTGTCACTCCCTCCATGGCATGAAAACTAGCACTCACTGACAATCCCTAACACACCCTCATATTCATTCACTTCCATGCATTTTGACCTATTGCTCCCATGTGTTGTCCTAGTACTCCCTAACACTCCTCATTATGCATTAGCACTCTCTAGCACACCTTATCACTCTTTGACATGGTCTTCCACTTCATACCATGCATCACACTCCGTGAAACACATTGGCACTTGGCACGTGTTGGAACTTTGCAAGTCTTAGCATGTTTGGCATGTGTTAAGATGACTTGGTATGCTTTGGCATGGTTTAATATTAAATTTATTTGAGATCAATTATTGGAAAGCAGATGAGAAGCATCGAAGTAATATTTGGCGCTTAGAATTCATTGAAACTTGGCACTTGGCACCAATTGGCACCTAGTGTTGGTGTGCCTAGCATGCCCCTCATGGAAAAGGTAAATTTATGACTTATTAACCCTATTAGGTGTTCAGTTCCTTATAGTTTAACTTGTTCCTTCCTTTCGTTCCCTTGACAGTCCCTGGCATGCATAATTGTCACACCCTTGTACATCATGGCATGCCTTAGCATTTGGCACATATTAGCTTCTTTGACATGCCTACATACTATCTGGCACATGTTAGCATGCCCTAGAATTCCCTAACGCACCTTGGCAATCATGCTCTCATAGCTATAATACCATTATTCCATGACTTGGGAACCTTACATTCAATAGAACACCTTGGCACTCCCTAGTTGTAATGCCCTCACAAATAAGCTTACATTTTTTGTGACTTGGGAACCCAACCAATTCATTAAGAAAACAAAATTGTGCCCAAAAAAAAAGTGTCCCTTTCTCTGTAATTGCTTTTTCCATGCCTTATCACAACCATAGGCCCTCCTCCTACAAGTCCTATTCTGAACTTCTCCTAAAAAACTTCATCCTTGGGACACCTAGAATTGAATGACACTCCTTGGCACACACTCTTATTTGTTCATTTTCAATCATTTTGAATAGTTATCCCTTGTGCTCCCCTAAAACTCCCTAACACTCCTCAGTATCCATTGACACTATCTACCATGTGTTAGCACGCCTTTTCATTCCTTAGCATGCCCTATCACTCTCTCCTAGCATGACTTAGCACAACCTAGCATACTATGTCACTCTCTCCTTAGCACACTTGGAACTCATTGACACTCCTTGTCACGGACTCTTATTCATTCATTTCCATACATTTTGATCTAGTTCTTGTTTATGCTTCCCTGGAACTCCCTAACACTCCTTAGTACGCATTGGCACACCTTGGTGCTTGTCACATCTTGGTATGATTCCCTATCACTCTAGCATGCCTTCGCGCTACATAGAATACATTGTTGCTTCTTCCTTAGCACACCAGGAACTCATTGACACTTCATTTTGATGCATTTTAAACTAGTGTTTACTTGTGTTTCCTTAGCACTTGGCCCTAACACTCCCTAGCACGCATTCACGCCACACCCTAGAACCTGTCACATCTTGGAATGCCTTAGATGTTGGCTTGTCTTAGCATGTCTAACATTCCTTGGAATTATCTAGAATGTGTTAGTACTTCCTGGCATTCACTGGTACACCTTGGTACTACCTAATTGTATTGCCCTCATAGATAGCTTTACTAAATTTACGACTTGGGAACCCAACAAAGTCATTAACAAAAGAATGGTGTGCCCAACCCAAAGTATCCCTTTGTCTTAAACGATTTGACAACCCCTTATAAGTGTAACCATAGGATTTCCTCCTACAATTCCTATTATGTCCTTCTCCAAAGACACTTTGTCCTTGAGACACTTGGAATTCATTGACACTCCTTGGGACACACACTTATTTGTTCATTCCATGTATTTTGACCTAGCTCTTCCTTGTGATGCCCTAACACTCCCTAACATTCCTCAACATGCATTGGCAATTTTCGACATGTGTTAGCATTTCTTTTCATTCCTTGGAATGCCCTGACACTCCTTAGGTATAATTCCCTCACAACTACCTTTCCTTTTTCTAGGACTTGGGAACCCAACCAAATCTTGCCTCAACTACAACAACTTGACCAAGTTATAGTTAATACAACTAGACTATGCCTTGTTCACCTAGTAACTAACTATAACTCATCTTAGGCTACTCATGTATAATTTCAACTTATGCAGCTTAACAAGTTACAAGTTACCATGTCAAGGCTCACGTCCAACCATGGCCATAAAACAACTAGGAAAACAGTTTACATCTTGACATGCTATAGCACCTGGAACATATAACAATCCCTTAGCACTATGTGGCCCATGTTAGCACCCCCTACATTCCTTGGCATGCTTTGGAACTCCCTAGCACTCCCTCACATGCCCTAGAAATATAGCATGCCTTGCAACTTCCTAGCATATAACCTTGTCTCTCCCTCCTTACCACACCTAAAACTCACTGACACTCCCTATCACATACTCTTATTTGTTCATTTCCATGGCACTCCCTGACACCTAGCACATCTTGGCATGTCACCCTGGCACTCTAGCATTCCTTGGCATTATCTAGCATACCTTGTCACTCACTCCTTAACACACATAGAACTCACTGAGACTCCCTGTCACATACTCTTATTCATTCATTTACATGCATTTGAAAATATCACTCCCTTGTGTTTCCGTGGCACTTCCTAACACTCACTGGCATGCATTGACACACCCTAGCACTTGGCACATCTTGGCATATCATTGCCATGACCTTTAGCATGCCTTAGCACTGCAAATAATATCTTATCACTCCCTCAACACACTTGAAACTCACTGACACTTCTTGTCACAAAATATTATTCATTCATTTCCATTCATTATTTTGACCTAGTTGTCCCTTGTGTTTCCATGGTGCTTTGTAACACTTCCTAGCACCCGTTGGCATACCCTGGCACCTGGCACATCTTTGTAGGATGCTACCCTCGCACTCTAGCATGCCTTAGCACTGCCTATCATACCATGTCACTCCCTCCTTAACACACCTAGAAATCATTACACTCCCTATCATACACTCTTATTCATTCATTTCCATGCATTTGGACCTACTAAGTGCACCCTTGTGTTTCCCTAACACTCACTAACACTCCTTCGTACACATTGGCACACCTTGGAACTTGGTACATCTTGGAAGGCTTCTGTAACACCATAGCATGCGTTGGAACTACCTGGAATACTTTGTCACTCCCTCCTTAGCACATTTGGAACTTGCTAACACTCCCTATCACACACTCTTATACAGTCATTTCCATGCAATTGAAACTAGTGTTTCCTTGTGTTTCCTGGTACTCCCTAACACTCACTAGCATGTGTTCATGCCACAACCTAACACCTAGAACATCTTGGCATGCCTTAGCACTTGGCATGACTTGGCATGAAAATGGGAAGAGGGAAAAGACCCTGGCTTTAGGTACAAGGGGCCAACAAGGCTTCATTGTAGTCTAGTACAATGTCGGCATTTTCACCTTACCCAGAGAGGGTAAGGAGTCTCACCTGAGGTGTGCCATGACTGAAGTGTGAGTGGGTATAATGAGGCACCAAGGGAACCATAACCTGCAACCTATCTTAAATCATAACAATCAAGTACCTATTGTAATCCAACGACACTACTCAACTCACATTACCTTAAGAAATCATATAGCATATATACATATATTTAAGCATTTTAAAGAACCAATATAGAACTCAACAATACAACATAGGTGCAAATTGTCTCTTTAATTATGCTTGATAGAAATAAATACATAAATAAGAACAAAAGGCTCGAAGCCTTATCATCAATAACAAGAATGACCCAACCCACTGTTAGGACCCCACTATGTATCATTTTTGCCACATATTTTGATACCATTTTACCTTTATAACCATGAATCCCAGTATCATCTTCATCCACTTTTTCCCAAGGTATACAAAAACCTCTTCTTTATTATATGATTAATCTGTTTTACATTTAATTCCACAATACTCTTATATTTTATCATT
>APFE030524109.1:20593-32674 GCA_000404065.3 Pinus taeda | reverse complement strand
CTTAATTGACTTCAGCTTTGATTAAATAGAGTGTGAACCAGTAGGTTGGTGAGATTAATAACTGTGTGTTCTTTCTTTTACTACAACATTGCTTCTGCTTTTGAAATCGAGCATATCCAGTGCGAGACTACCTTTGAAATAAAAAGACTTCCTCGGGTTGACAATTTATGTGGCGTTTGAATTGTGGAAACAATTAAAATGGCCAACACCCACATATCGGAGACCAATAGAGCAAGGGTGTGCCTACCTTTCACAACCCATGAATGTTACATTGGTTCCTAGATCACTTGGTTCATCAATATCTAGTAATCACCAACCCTTTCCCATCCTTTATTTTTCATTGTATCCTATGCTCCACACCTAGACTGTCAATTCCACATATTTCCTTCTCGATTGACTCTACCTTTGGCTGCCTTTTCTCTCTACTTTCTCGGTTTCTCTTGCTCTCCCCCGCCACCTTTTCGCAATTGTCAGACTACTCTTGGTTCCTGTTCCTCACCTTGGTTATCAGCTCCGCAACTTAACTAAGCATCCCCGCCACCTATTCCTATCTTTTCCTTCTACAAAAACTCAAAACAAAGGCTCCAACAACATGCCTAACATGCCTTGGAACTATCTAGCATGTGTTAGCACTTCTTGGCATTTCCTATCACATGTTGGAACTCCTTAGTTTTCATGCCCTTATAAATAGCCTTATCTTTTTTGCGAATTGGGAAACCAACCAAGTCATTGAAAAAATAATGTTGTGCCTAGTCCTGACACTCCAAGTCTCCTTGGCATGCATTCACATTGTCTGGTATGTGTTAGCACACCTTTTCATTCCTTAACACGCCTTGGGGCCCCTTAGCTATCATCCCCTCACAACTACCCTTACATTTTTTACAACATGGGAACCCAACAAAATCCTTCCTCAACTATAACAACAACTTGAATATAACAAAAAATTGACTAAGTTACAATTAAAACCACTAAAATATGCCTTGTTCAGCTAAGAACTTCCTATAACTTTTCTTAGGCTACTTATGTATAATTTCAACTTATCCAACTTAAAATGTTACGAAGACAAGGTTCAGATCCAACCGTGGTCCTAAATTAAACAAATAAGAATTTTTTTTTACGTCTTGACATGCCATAACACTTGGAATGCTTAATAATTGCTTGGCACTATGTAGCACATGTTAGAATCCCCTATATTTCTTGGCATGCCTTGGCACTCCCTAGCACATCCTAACACTCCCTAACACTTAACACACCTTGTACTTGATAGCTAACAATATTTGTCACACTCTTATTCATTCATTTCCATGCATTTCAAACTACTTCTCCCTTGTGTTTCCATGGAACTTGGCCCTAACACTCCCTACCATGTGTTGGTGCCACACCCTGGCGCCTGGAACTTCTTGGCATGCCTTACCACTTCACATGTCTTGGCATGCCTAAATTCCTTGGAACTTTCTAGCATGTGTTAGTACTTCCTGGAATTCCCTAGGACACCTTGTCACTCCCTAGTTGTCATGCCCTCATAGATAGCCTTACCTTTTTTGTGACTTGGGAACCCAATCAAGTCATTGACAAAAAATGTTGTGCCCAATCGAAATTCTCCCTTTTTTTGAAACTAATTTGTACACACCTTATCATAACCATAGGCTTGCCTCCTACAAGTCCTATTCTAAACTTCTTCTAACACACTTCGTCCTTGGAACCCCTGGAATTCGTTGACACTCCTTGGCACACTACACCCTTATTTGTTCATTTCCAAGAATTTTGACCTAGTTCTCTCTTGTGATGCTTTGTCACTGGCTAGCATACCTTTTCACTCCTGCCTTAGCACACCTAGAACTCACGAAAGATTCATTTCCATGTGTTTGAAATGAGTGCTCCCTTACGTTTCTCTGGCACTTGGCCCTCACACTCCTTAGCATGCATTCAAGCCCCACCTTTGCACTGACACATCCTGGTATGCCTATCATGCCTTGGAACTATCTAGCATGTGTTATTATTTCACTTGTAAATAAATAAAACATCATTTCATTAACAGAGAAAACTGATTATTTAAGTTGTGCAAGCTATGTCAATTAAGAAATCAACAAGTTTCCTTTTTTGGTCCTTGGAAATGACAATTTTGTTATGCTAGATAGTTACATGATACACGGCTTTGAACATATGAGGTTGAAGATATGCCATGGACTATGATGCATAACATAATTTGTATGGGTAAAAGTAAGAGAATTTTTCTCCAATTTACACTTCTCCACAAACCCATCCAATCATAGCATAATTTCAGTCATTTTTTTCTAACGAATATGGTTATGAATTAGCTCAAGCATCGAAGGTTTCTGATTTTCCACGGCTTGAGTTTTCCTTTCTTAAGAGTTAATCGAAACAAATACAAATATATTATCTCAATTGTTGTCTTATGAGGCCCCTTTCTCAAGATGATAAAAATACTTCAATTTTGCCTTCATGTTGCAACTAAACTAGTAAACTTCTTCGATGCTTGCTTCCATAATATTACAGATCTTATATGTAAACTTCTGGTGGAATATACTCTTTCCAAGATTCTTCCATATATTGAAGAACCTTCTCATCAAGGATCCTTGTGATCCTTTCCTGCTAGAAGAATATTTCTATAACATATCATTCCTGCAAGAGGACATCTCTGATGTAAAAAAATATTTGTCAATGTATCATCAATGAGAAATTATTCTTGTTGCAAACAAGGCAACATGCTTGTCACTACTACAGTGATATGAAGCATAAATAAGGATCCTTTAAAAGGGAAAAATGGTGGTTGTTACCATCTCACATGGATATGCACGGATTTCCTTGTCAAGGAACATGGATCATTGGTTTATAACTTGGAATCAATGGGGATATTTACTCTTGTCTCGTTAAGCTTCAAAAAGAAGAAACATGCCCAGTTAGGACTTACGACTCAGGACCTCAAAATGTTGACCATTCATGACATGTTCTGGGCATATCTCTTTTCTAGTTTCTAGTGTAAAAGGAAGTAGCATGGTAGCACCATACCAGCATGTCTTCAGGGAACATGTTTGCAGTATTTTCCAGACTAGCCACAACCTAAGTATGAATTAATTTGTAGCAAGCCTTTCGGCTGAAATAGAGGCTTTTAATGCAACTGAAAATCCTTTTTCCAAATCTCTAATTTTATTACCATTCTGGAAAATCCTTTACTCAAATGCAAGGGAACGAGTCCTTACAACTTTCCTTGTCATAATATTGATGACCTTCATCGCATTAGAATGACTTGGAGGTTGATGATCCATGTGTGGTGTGCCTTCTAAGACTAATATGGTCTCTTTTCCATTATCAAAACTTTCATTAATTATTTTAAACACCATCTTAGCTACTTATGCATCCACAATTAAATTTCTTTTATTTACCTAATTAGCTTGGGTTGTAACATACAACTACAATATAGCTATTACTTATATAAATCATTTTCTTGATTTCAATTTTGGATAAAATTTATGTTAAATTAGTTGTAGGATGAATCCCATGATTCGAATTTTGATAAACATGCAACATGGCTACCTTAGAATACATAAACGTTAAGCCATTGTACTGGTCTATAATCATCTATAAGATAATATAAGGTAATAGTCATTGAGAGATTTTCTAGAATGTGAAACATGCCTGTTGTAGATAATTCTATAAGAAGGTTTGTTTACTAGCTTCATTAAGATTTTTTCTTCCTACATCTTGTATTGGCATAGAGAATATTGATTTTATTTTCCATGTGAAAGCTACAAAGTATAATGAACAATGATGGAGTTCAAGCATGTGTCTTCATATCTATTTCGTGATAGCACAAAGTATTGCATGCACATGGATCTACATGTTTCAATGATCGATAACTTCGTTTTCATAAAGACAAAGATGTCAACAACTAAATTTTAGATAGTTCTACTACAAGGATTTTCCAGATTTGATAGTTGTCACATGTTTGAACCAATAGATAAAATATGATACACAAGTTGAAATGATGAAATAAATTCTCTGAGAAGTTATATGCCTGATGACAAATTTCATCTAGTAAAGGTTACTCTGCAATAGAAAATTGAATTATAGTAGTTTCTTACATGTACTTTAAAGTAACTCTTGGGTAGCCTATGATGGTCAAGCAAGGTAAGAGCCTAGTATAACTTTCCCTTAAAGTGAAAAATCATAATGGGAACTAGTCTTGGGTAGCTCAGCTAAGTAAAATGTGCACACTGATCATTCTGCATTTTCCTCCATGCAAGTTGGAAAAAACAAGCATGAACATTTACAAAAACTAAGTGTCATTCTCATTTCTCAGTTTCTATACCAACAATGTTGTAGGATAATACCTCCCATCAATCTTAATATTTCTTGTTTTACTTCTTAAAGGTTCTATCTTTAAGAGACTGCATAATCTAATAATTATGCATTTTCCTACTAGTCATTGAGATAATACTGAGTGGTATTTCATCTCCATTATTGGTGCTTACTAGCGCTTTAAAATATTACATTGCCATTATGATATACGGGGGGTTTACATTTACAATTCCAATCTTCTTATGCTTCTTTATATATTGTCCATCCATGGAGTTATTGTTTTTCTCCAACTGATAAATTGCTTCTTCCAGCAATTAAAAAAAGAAAAATATCACTGTAAACTAGTCAGTCAAGTATAATTTTTTATTACCTTGGAAACTATGTAGGCGCTTGATAAGGATGGTGGATTTCTTTCAAAAGGTAACCTAAAAAGTGGTGCAAGCTAGGCAGTGGAATTGGGTCTTCAAACTATGAGGTTCCCTATCATAGTGGAGAATATGAGTCAACGACGAGAATTTCTTATAGAGGTTAGTTAATTTCTTGTATTAACAGGGTTTTTAATTGCACCCAATAACTCATTTTTGTTATTTTGAGACATGGTTTAATGTTATCATGTTATCTTCTATTGGTTTTCACCAATATTGTAGATGCTTTGTGAGGAGCAGGGGCCCTTCCTTGAAATAGGTGACATCATTTGAGGCTTGGGGCTTATGATTTTAAAGGGAGTCATGGAATCTCATAGTGACATGATATGGGCTCGCTTTGCTGTTGAGGTAATGCCATGATTGCGAACAATATAATTAACTCTCAGACCTTTGATTCCATGTAAAGATTCCTCTATTATTTGTGTTTAGTTGCTTTAGTAGACCATAGACTTCAACGATTGGAATTTGGATTTATAATGAGAACATGGTATGCAATTTATTTTAAGCCTGTGTGTGTTTCTAGAGTTGGAGAAAAGTGCCAAACCAAACAAATTGATATGGTTGATGCTTAATAACTAATTTTTAGAGATTGTTCTTTGGAATTTGATTGTGTAGGGTTGTAGATCATAAGATACTCTAGCTATCAACCTCTAAATTTCACCATATGTTCTATATGTTTTGGCATATAAAATTTTGAAGGCGCCTAATTTGTTACGTTGTGGAATTTAGCTGTTTCACAATATTTTTGCACACAGTAGTGTTTTCTTGGATTGGAAGTGAAACTCTAACGATGTAAAAATATTAATAATGTTCTAAAAACCACACATAAACTTAAAAATCACAATTTTGATCTTTAGTGAGCCATGGACATGCATGTTACTAAAGATTACTTGCACTTAGCAAGAGATGAGGTAAATCAATGAAATTGTTTTGGTAGACTTAGTACTCTCAATTGAAGGTGTACATTAGAATTAGAAAATTTTCCTAACCCACTTTGTCATTGAGACACCTCGAATTCATTGACACTCCATGATACACAGTCTTATTAATTCATTTCCATGTATTTTGACCTAGTTCTCCCTTGTGATTCCCCAACACTCGCCAACACCCCTCGACATGCATTGACACTGTGTGGAATTTGTTAACACACCTTTTCATTCCTTGGCATGCCCTCAAACTCCTTAGCCCTCACAACTACCCTTACCTTTTCTTGCAACTTTTGAACCCAACCAAATATTGCCTTGACTACAACAACTTGATGAAGTTATAGTTACTATGAATAGACTATTCCTTGTTTACCTAATTGCTTCCTATAGTGCATCTTACACTACTCATGTGGAATCTCAAATCATACAAATTAACAAGTTATGAAGAGAAGGCTCACATCTAACCATGGTCATAAAAAACCTAAGAAAAATAGTTTACATCTTGAAATGCCATAACACTTGGCACGTCTAACATTGGCACTATGTGGAACATGTTAAAATCCCTTACATTCGTTGGCATGCTTTGGCACTCCCTAGCACATCCTACCACTACCTGACACCTTTCACACCTAAAACTTGTTGCCACTCCCCTTCACACTCTTATACATTCATTTCCATTCATTTGAAACTGGTGCTCCCTCATGTTTCCCTGGAACTTGGCCCTAACACACACTAGAATGTGTTGGTGCCACACCTTGGCGCCCGACACATCTTGGAATGCCTTAGCACTTGGAATGTATTGGCACAAACATGCCTTGGAACTATCTAGCATGTGTTAGTACTTCATGATATTCCCTGGAAAACCTTAGCGCTCCCTAGTTGTCATGCCCTCATAGACAGACTTACTTTTTTTGAGACTTGGGAACCCAACCAAGTCATTAGAAAAACAATGTTGTGCCTAACCAAAATATCCCTTTGTTTGAAACTTCATTTTCTAGGCCCTTATTGTAACCATAGACTTGCCTCCTACAAGTCTTATTGTAACCTTATCCTAACATACGTTATCCTTGAGACACTTGGAATTCGTTGACACTCCTTGGCACACACTCTTATTCATTCATTTCCATGCATTTTTACCTAGTTCTCCATTGTGATGTTTTGGCACTCCCTAACACTCCTCAACATGCATTGACACTTTCTGGCATGTGTTAGCAAGCCTTTTCATTCCTTGGCATGCCTTGGCACTCCTTAACTATCATGCCCTCACAACTACCCTTCTTTTCGGGACTTGGGAACCCAACGAAGTCTTGCCTTGACTACAACAACTTGACAAAGCTACGACTACTAAAAATAAACTATGCCATGTTCACCTAAGAACTGACTGCAACTCATCTTAGTTTACTATGAATATATTATTGGAACATTACAATGTTTTATAGTATTATACTTCCCTTTACGAAACCCCCTTTTCTCTTATGGCATTATTTTTATTGAGTGAACTTTGAAATGGTCGCCAATAATTTTTGTCAAGGCCTTATATGAAATATTGCACAATGACACTAAATGACACATATCAAAACCAACGAGATCCATTTATTCTGGTAATTTTGCAAGAAAGGATTTATTTATCACCTCATCTGCAGATGCCCCATTTATTATGATATTCAAGGGGATGTTCTATTGTCTTTACCAAGATTTGGATGGGTCGTTGTCTACATTATTTCAATACATATCTAGCTCTTTTTATGAGGGAGGTATTTAGATTTATTTATTACGTAATTGAGAGAAGAGTTGCATGGGTGGAGCAAAATTAATAAGAAAGAGTGTCCAAACTCAAAAAAAAAAAATTGTTTTTAACTTTATGGCCATTCCACTATTTCCATCGATTTGGGTACTTTGAATATATTCATGGACCATTACAATGTTTTATAGGATTATACTTCCCTTTAGAAAATCCCATTCTCTTATGGGATAATTTTTCCTGAGTGGAATTTTAAGTGGTTGCTAATTATTTTTGTCGATACCTTATATGAAATATTGCATAATGACACTGAATGACACTTGTCAAAACCAACATCATTCATTTATTTTTGGTTTAGTGCAATAAAGGATGTGTTTAGGGGATGGAAATGAGTAAGATATCTACTCATCATTGGTTGATGCTATCTATAGAAGTGTCCCATGAAACCATTCGAGCTTCAACCCTTATATTGTTCCATGCTCTTTGATGCTTCCCATGGTCCTGCCTTGAATATTAAAACCAACAAATTTTGGTTATCCTCATTCAAAATGACCCTTGTAATGTCCCCAATTTGGATGATTTGCAAAGCCTTCATCTGAATTGCTTACAATATCTACACTTCATGTTGAGATCAAGCTTGTAGTGCTCTCCCATATAGGAGTAGATAATCAATGGATCACTCATAAAGAAAAGGCCTCTCTAGCCCTAATGCATAAGCAGTGAACCCTTGATACAAATATTTTGTTTGCTTAAAAAACTCAATTGTGTCAATGTAACATTATGTACATAAGATCAGATAAAGTGATAGTATCCACATAAATGCTTTAAATAACCTCACATTATCCATGAGTGTGAGATGGGGGTTGAATGTGCAACATTATTAAAGTTAAATCATGTTTAATTTCCTTTTACATCATGAGGTCGTTCTCTAGTAAGGTTGATGCATCATCACAAGGGAGCATCACACATCTTTGTGCGGGAGAGATTAAAGTTGTAACACAACTCAACTGATATACACCTCCAACATAAATGTCATTATCATATGCTTCTATCACATTGATAGAGAGGTTGTTTATAGACAATGCATTCAGTTTACTTGGAATTCATCTTTTCATAGCCTTGACTCTAAGATGAATTTCTACTAGGTACAGTTCATGCAAATGAGAGGGGGTGTTATTGTTTAACCCACATACACACCAAAGCATTGGATGTTTCTGTTATATTCCCCTTGTTGCATTTGAAGTGGGTTTACACTAGCATCAAGTTGAAACTAATCATCATGATCTTCCTCTCCTCAATAACATTTTCTAGCTTTTACATATACATGAGATAGAGTTAGAGGGTCACCTCATATGTAGAAGCCCCATTTATTATGAGATTCAAAGGACATTATAGTGTCTCTATCAATATTTGGATGGTTCATTATCCACATTCTTTCATTACATGTCTATCTATTTTTATGAGGGGGTTCCTTGGATTGAGATCTTTATATATATATGGCCTTATGTGCCATTCCTCCATTTGAACTCTTTTAAGGGGGTGACCTCCTTCCATGTTGCCTTGCCTGCTTAGGGCCAAAGTTGACAAACCAAGATTAACTTATTCAACTATCAAATTGGTGAGGTCTCATACCTCATCTTGGCCCTTAATGGTACATATCCCTTCAAAGAGACTTTTGAGGATTTCCCATTGAAAATTGTAAGTAGGATGTCATAGGACATCTTACCCCACTTTATATATGGGGTTTTAGAGGAAATTTATAAATTTTCATTGTTATCTTAGCCTCTGGGATTATTTTTCACATTGATCCTTTTGCAATAGAGGTATATACATCTATATGTAACTCATGGATTTATCATTAGTTTGATGATGCCTTTCCTTGCTATCTAGGACCCTAGGTGTAGGAAGAGGTCACTTTAGCTGCCATAGTTAGCTTGATATGTATGATCCTTGTGTATATGATATATTTAGTGTGTATTATTTTTGTTGTGATCACTTATGAAATCTATTCTAACTCTTGATGCTCTATAAGTTCTAAGTTGGATTGTCCCATGATGTTTCATAATTTTACTCAAAGAAGTGTGTCATCTTGATGGTTTGGGAATATACTTGGTGATTTGAATAGGTGCTACCCATCATTATTATTGTACCCTTATTTCCCTTAGTCAAATATTACCCTCATTCTATAGGATATTCATTCATTTTCCTCATGTGCCACCTTTATGGTTAATCATTCATAGATTTGTAGAAAATTATTTCTGCTTTTTTCATTTGTGATGAAATAAAAGAAAAAATTGAAAGCCAAAATCATTAAAGATACACTAGTGTGATGTATCTAAGTATAAACTTGAAGGTTGAAGTGTGAATTCATGTAAATGTTATATCTATGAGTTGTTCAAAACTGATGAAAGCCTCATTCCCTAAGTCCTAGTTATATGAAAAAGGTGAAGAGAGGAAAATAAGACCCAATGAATGCTAACCCATGATAATGAAACCCAAGATCTCAAAATGATAACTACAACTATTTCTAATTGTTTCCTTTCAACACTAAATGGGTGGTGTGATGGATGAGGTATCTTGAGTAGAAATCAACTAGCCTAAGATGAATTCCAAATTCTTGAAATATAATAGTGATAAAGTGTGGCCTTTGGGTAACATCTTGGGCAATAAACCACATTCTCTAGATCAAAAGAACATCCTTGAATCCCATTTATTTCTATTTCTGCCAACATCAATCTAATAGAACAATGGTAAGACATAGTGTTTATGATATAAAATAAGCTTGTGTTGGAGAGCCATGTTGAATGCATGGAGGCTCGAAATGCCAAATGGGAAGCAAGTGGACAGATGTTTCATTTATCTTAAATGTTTATGTAATAAAATTTTGTTGTGAGGCATATATAACACAAAGTAAAGGAGAGAGGATTGGAGTAGGGTTGAACAACAAAGGAAGCACATATGCATTGAGAAGAACGCCTTGTAGTAAGGAGCTTCCCTTTTATTGACAATGATTATGTTGACAAAGCTCATTAAATGCATGGATGAAGGTCGCATTCTAAGTGTTGCAAGGGAGGGAAAGTAATTAGCACCCTTGCATGGCTCTAACGTAGAGGGTTAGACATAATCCACATTAGGTGTGAGTATGGATTAACACAATATCACTAATTTACTATTCCATTGATTATTCTCTAACGATGGACTAAGCATCCTGTAGCCTTGAGGGTTAGTTTTAGTAGCCATAAGTAGGATGTGAGATCTCTCTCCCCATTTTGGTGAGGTTAGAGGTTCAATTCCCTTGGTATTCTAAGGGCAATATGCTTGGAACTTGTGCAGTGATGACAAGGAAAATTTTAAGAACCCGCCCTAAATTTGCATGTATAATAAATGGGCGAATCTCCATGGTATATAGGAAAAATGGAAGGCGATTTTATCAATAATATGATATGTATATATAATTTTTTTGCGAATCTCTCACCAGGCATGGCGAATATTTTACTCAATTATAAAATCTTGTGTTTATTGAATACACAAATGAAATCATTGCATTTCTTTAAAATATCTTTTGAAATCAAAATTACCCAAATTACATATCGATAATCTAGTGGGTGTAAGATAAAATTCACCCGTGCCATTCACAGAAAGCATGAGAAAAAACCTAATACTATATATAAAACCAAGAAAAATTCAAATTCATCACTTCTAAGGACCTCATAACCACCCTGCCCAATTACACAAGTATGGTTCCTGTTTGCAATTTAGAAATTTACTCCAATCAATCTGTTTTACATCCATCTTCTAGGGACCTCGTAACCACCCTGCCAATACACAAGTATGTTCGCGTTTGCAATTAGAAAAATTACCCAAATTACAATCTGTTTACTCCAACATATGTTGGAAAGTTATAGAAGGATGACTAGTACAATCAATCCATTCCTTTTAGCCCTGATTTGTTTCAGTTTAAAATAGAAGTATACAAATATACTTGTCCAATGTCTATGCTTTAACCATTCACCTTAAGATGTTTTTACAATATAATTTCCTAAGTCTATTTAATATCTTCATTATCATAAAAACCAACCTATATCCATCTTAACTCCACATCTACCACTCTTAGGGGGATGAAATCTATTTATCCTCTGAGCACTTGGTAGACCCAGAATTAAGATGGATCTAAGATAGAATTTTCTCTTTAAATAGTCTATGCTCACATGAATACCATGGGTCAATACCATGGGTTATCATAAACTTGGAGCTTAAAATTTACTATTAGTACTTTATAAAAATTAATAAAATTAAAAGTTTATTTTTATTTTAACCAAGCTAAAATGTTTAGCATACATTAAATTACAACATCCATTTTTACTCTTGATCGGATCAAATATTTTTCACCCTCTGCTAGTTTGCATATCATGATATTTGATACCTCTCGGGGGTTAGTAGATCCAGAGTAAAGATGGATCTATTCTGTTTAATTCCCCCATTTAAATAGGCTACATTCCAAGTGAATACCATGGGTCAATACCATGTGCCATTTTTATTTTTATTAATACTAATATTAGGATTAATAATGTTTTTTGCATGGTATTAATAACAATCTAGTCCATGGTATTTGTCCCATAGTATTTTGCCCATAGGTTTCACCTAAATATAACGCATTTTTTGAGTGTTC